>JAKSZT010053859.1:177648-301973 GCA_026826555.1 Tolypeutes matacus | reverse complement strand
TGTATTGTGAGAATTTTGATTTTTACCCATAATAAAAAAAAAAAAAAGAACCTATGATGATGGTTTTCATTGGGGCTCTGAGAGTTTGGTTCCCAAATAGGACATTCCTCCTCATTGCTTTTCCTTTAGCTGCCCCAAGATTGGAGAAGATGAATGTAGAAGTGGAAGCTGGAGAGCTGAATCTGTGCCTGAGATCCAGGAGGGGTACAGAAAGAGCAGCTTCCTCAGAGAGTCCAAGATGGGGGACAAGGGAAGCAGGGAAGAGCAAAAGAAGTAGGAGCAGAAAGCCTCCCCTCTGTGCCCTGATACCTCTGCTGCATCAGACATATGTTCCCATGCTTTTATTTGCTCCTGCCCACCTGGCAAACCACTGCCTGAGGCAGGTACATCAAACCGGGACATCAGTGACTTTATATTAGTCCCCAAACCATGTGACTCCCCTACCTGACACCCTGTCTTGCAGTACATGTAGGCCAAGTACCCTTCCCCCTCAGTCTTACCAGTACTCATTCCCGCCTAGTCTGGAGACACCCACAGTTTGCAGGTGAATTCACTGGGCAGCACCACACTGTGATTTGGGAACAGAACAGTTCTCCAACCCCGTGTCCCTAGCAATTTGAGTTTTTCAAACACTGCTAATGCAAAACCCAGAAATAGTTTGGGTGTTATTGGAATATATGAGGGTTAAACCTTACAGTTCTGAGGCTGTGAAAATATCCAAAATCAAGGCATCATCAAAAATTAATAATGGTCAGCTGCTGCTGGAATCCTGCCAAGGCAAAATATTGGGTCTGCCTGTCTCTTTCTGCCATCTCCTCTAAACTCACCTTCTCCCTGTGCTCAGCAGTGGGCCATCAGACACAATTGCTCACACCTAACCCTTCTCCTCTGGCCTTTATGTATTTAGCTTCAGGCTGCTCAATGACTCCAGCCCCTGGCCTCTCCCTTAACCTTTCAGGGTTTCTGTGTCTCTCCACAGCTATAGGAGATCCTGTATCCCTCTCCCACATGGCAGGGTAAAAATGGCAGAACTCCTTCTCTGTGTGTTTCATGTATGTAGGACTTCAGCACAATGATTGTGGTCCATCCTGGAGTCTGAAATCTAATCAGAAACCCTTAACTAACTAAATGAATCTAAGAAAAATTGACCTAATTGAATGGCCCCTTATCTCAATCTAACCAAAATGTCCTGCATACAAACACTTACACAGCAATGGGTTAGTAAATTGATATTTTTCCAGGGCTTACACAAGACTCAAACGAGGGCATTAACCCAGGGCACATGGATCAGTAGGGGTCTCCTAAGTCTGGGATAAATGGGAACTCATGAAGCAGTGTCTGTACTTTGGGTATGGGCATCACTGAGCAAAATGGTGAGCTGACCACCATTGCACTGGTCCCTAGAATGGTCCCAAGAAGAACTCAATATACTGTGCTTTCACCACAAAAATCTTAGCTCCAAAATCAGGTGTGTAACTCAGAGAGGTGTGCCATTATTCCCATTCCCGGTGCCAGAGTGCACAGATTTTGCCTGGAGGGTGGGGTGGGTAGGGATCAGGCTGTAAAACTGAAAGCCCCTAATTTCTTCTCCATAGAACTGATTACATTTACAACAGAATGGAGATATTCAACCCTAAGTATGCTTTCAAAAGCAGTGGAGATGATAGAGGGCCTGAGATTTAATTCATCTCATCCTTCAAGAAGAAATGAAAAAAATAATTTTACTGATGATTAAAAACTAATAAAGTTTGCTAGCAGAAACTCACTTTAAAGAAATGTGAAAGAATATTTTTCAGGCGGAAAGAAAATAATCTCAGAAGATTGAAGATTCAGGATGGATTGAAGGACAATATCTATTAATTTAATTCATATATCTAAATGACTATTGAATGGATAAATTAATAAGGATATCCGTGGTCAAGGACATCAATAAAGTGTTAAAATACACCATAAAATAATATATATCATAAGATATGTAAATGGATATGTAGCAGTTGACTATTCATTATGAATTCCAGAAATAGATATTGGAATATGCTTGTAAACTGCTCTGTTAATCTGCACATGATTAAGTTATGTTAAGGTCGTTGTCTGGTCCACAGTCAGTAGGGTGTTGTGCGCCACCCCTTGGTGGGTGAGTTTCAAACAGTGCAAAAATTGTGTTGAAAATCTAATATTTAATTAGTCTAAGAAATATCTGGCATCTGTACCCTCTGAGGTTTTCTGAACACATTGCACTCTCTCACAACCTCACTTCTATTCTTTTAAGCCCTAGGTCCCAGGACTTTCTGGGATTCCCATACTATTTATTATGGTCACTGGCCTAATGTTGCTCATTCTGGTGGTGTTATTGCTGTAGCCAATAGTGTAATGTGAATTTTGACATTTCTTTCCTGACACCAACATGTTTCATCTTGGCATTGCTATTTCTTTAGCTGCACCATGATTGGAGAAAGTCAATGTAGGACTGGACCAGGAGATCTGAGTCTGAACCTGAAACCCAGGAGGGGCACAGTATGAGCAGCCTCCTCAGAGGGTCCAGGCTGGAGGACAAGGGAAAGAGGGAAGGTCAAAATGAGCAGGAGCAGGGAAAATCCTCTCTGTGCCCTGATATCTCTGCTGCACCAGACCCATGGTCCTATGCTTTTATCTGCCCCTAACCCCCTGGCCAACCCATGCCTGAAGCAGGTACATCATACTGGTGCATCTGTGACTTTATACTAGTCCCCAAACCCTGTGACAAGACTGCCTGGCTCCCTGTCTTGCAGGCCTTCCTGGACAAGGGCACTACCCCCTCTGTCTTACCTGTTCTCATTCCCACTTAGTCTGGAGATACCCACAGTTTACAGGTGAAATCACTGGACAGCAGCATCACACTTCTGTTTGGGAACAGGGCAGCCCTCCAACCCTGTGTCCTCATCTGTTAGAGTTTCCCCAGCGATGCTGATGCAAAATATCAGAAATAGGTTGGCTTTTATTGGGATTTATTAGGTTTAAACCTTACTGTTCTGATGTTGTGAAAATGTACAAATCAAGTAATCATCTAAAATTCTGTCTTAGCAATGGTCAGCTGCTGCAGGAATCCTGCCAAGGCAAAATGTTGGGCCTGCCTGTCTCTCTCTGCCTTCTCCTCCAAACTCATTTTCTCCCAGAGCTCATAAGTGGGACATCAGATACAATTGCTCACACCTCTCCCTTCTCCTCTGGCCTGGATGTCTTCAGCTTCAAGCTGCTCCATGGCTCCAGCCTCTGGCCTCTCCCTCAGGCTCTCAAGTTTTCTGTGTCTCTCCACAGCTCTAGGAGTTCCTGGAGCCCTCTCCCACATGGAAGGGTAAATATGGCAGCAATCTTTCTCTGTTTGTTCAATGTATGTAGGACTTCAGCACAATGATTGGGGTCCATCCTGTTGTCTGAAAACTAATCAGAGGCCTTTAACTAAACTAAAGCATTCTAACAAAAAGTGCCATAATCAAAATTCCCTTTTCTGAATCTAACCAAAATGTCCTAGCAAAAAAGGCTTACACAAAGCAATAGGTTAGTAAGAACATACTTCTCTGGCATATACACAAGATGCAAATGATGGCATTAACCAGGGCACAGGGAGCAGGATGGGTCTCCAAAGTCTCAGAGAATTGGGAACTCAAGAAGCAGTGGCTGTACTTTGGGTATCACAATCCTTGAGCAAAATGGGGTGCTGAGCACCATTGCACAGGTCTCAGAAAGTTCTTAATAAGAATATACTCAGTATACTGTGCTTTCTCCACCAAATCTTAGCTCCAAAATCAGGTGTGTAACTCAGAGAGGTGTGCCATCATTCACATCACCAGAGCCAGAGCCCACAGATTTTGCTGTGGGGGGGGGGGCTGGAAGCAGGCTGTAAAACTGAAAGCCCCTAATTTCTTCTCTAAATAACTGATTACATTTACAACAGAATGGAGAAATTCAACCCTAAGGGTGATCTCAAAACAGTGGAGATTGTAGAGGGCCTGAGACTTAATTCATCTCAATCCTTCAGGAAGAAGTGAAATAAATACTTTTCGAGATGAGTAAAAACTAATAAATTTTGCTAGCAGCAACTCACTTTAAAAGAAATGTAAAAGAATATTCTTTGGACAGAAAAAAATATTCTCAGAAGGTTCAAGATTCAGGATGGATTGAAAAACAATATCTGTTAATTAAATTCATATACCGAAATGACTATTGAATTGATAAAGTAACAATGATATCCGTGGCCTACACTTTTAAAGATGAGTAAAAACTCATAAAGTGTGCTGGCACCAACTCATTTAAAAAGAAATGTAAAAGCTTACAGTTCTTAGGCTGTGAAAATGTCCAAATCAAATCATCATCAGAAATTAATAATGGTCAGAAGCTGCTAGAATCCTGCCAAGGCAAAATATTGTGCCTGCCTGTCTCTCTCTGCCTTCTCTTCCCAACTCACTTTCTCCCTGTGCTCAGCAATGGGCCATCAGACACAATTGCTCACACCTAACCCTTCTCCTCTGTCCTCTATCTTTATCTTGAGGCTAATCAATGACTCCAGCCTCTGACCTCTCCCTCAGACTTCCAGGGATTCTGTGTCTCTCCACAGCTGTAGGAGATTCTGGAGCCCTCTCCAACATGGCAGGGTAAACATGGCAGCAATCTTTCTCTGTTCCATCTATGTGGAACTTCAACACAATGATTGGGGTCCATCCTGGTGCCTGAAAACTAATCAGAGGCCCTTAACTAAACTAAAGGATTCTAATAAAAAGTACCATAATTGAAATTTCCCTTATCTGAATCTAACCAAAATGTCCTACATAAAAAAGGCTTAGACACATAGCAATATAACATAATTCTCTGGCATCCACACAAAATGCAAATGATGGTATTAACAGGGCTTAGGGAGCAACGGGTCTCCTAAGTCTCAGAGAATTGGGAACTCAAGAAGCAGTGGCTGTATTTTGGGTATGGCAATCATTGATCAAAATGGGGTGCTGACCACCATTGCACTGGTATCAGAAAGTTCCCAATAAGAACTCAACATACTGTGCTTTCTCCACCAAATCTTAGCTCCAAAATCAGGTGCGTAACTCAGAGAGGTGTGCCATCATTCACATCACCAGAGCCAGAGCCCACAGATTTTGCTGGGGGTGGGGGGGCTGGAAGCAGGCTGCAATACTGAAAGCCCCTAATTTCTTCTCTAAATAACTGATTACATTTACAACAGAATGGAGAAATTCAACCCTAAGGGTGCTCTCAAAAGCAGGGGAGATAGTAGAGGGCCTGAGATTTAATTCATCTCAATCCTTCAGGAAGAAGTGAAATGAATATTTTTAGAGATGAGAAAAAATTAATAAAGTTTGCTAGCAGCAACTCAGCTTAAAAGAAATGTAAAAGAAAATTCTTCAGAAACAAAAAAATATTATCAGAAGTTTCAAGATTCAGGATGGATTGAAGAACAATATCTGTTAATTAAATTCATATACCAAAATGACTATTGAATCGATAAAGTAATAATGATATCTGTGGCCTAGGACATCAATAAAGGGTTCCAATACACCATAAAATAATATATATCATGAGATGGGTAAATGGATATGTAGCAGTTTGATATCGTTATGAGTTGCAAAAAATGTATATGGGATGAGGTCTGTTAATCTGGGTATGATTAACTTCTGATTAGGACATTGATTGGGCCACCATTGTTAGGGCATTTGAGTCCCGCCCATTGGTGGATGGGGTCTCAAATATAAAAAGACATGGCAATGGACAGAATTGGAGTAGTTTTTTTTTATTTTGGAGTTCTGATTAGCAATGACAGGAGGCTCTGTGGGAGGAGACAAGCCATTCACCTGACAGTTCACAGTTGGCCTTGTGGAGACAGGCAAAGCTTAGAGAGCCTCATAGTCTACAGCTGACCTTGAGGAGGAAACAGTGGAACTGAGCACAGGGAGAAAAGCAGCCCTGGGAAGAGAGGAACCCAATAACACTGAACACTGGCAAATGTCAGCTGCTATCTTGCTCCAAGACCGTGTAACAGACTTTGGTTAAGGAAGAAACTTATGCTTTATGGCCTGGTAACTGGAAGTTTCTACTCCAAAGAAATAGGCTTTATAAAGTCCAAGAGATTTCTGGTATTTTGCATCAGCACCCCTTTGTCTGACTAATACCAGATATAAAATGTTTTAAAATACATTATTTGGCAAGTCAATAACAAATAATAAGTGCAAATTTGGGAAGGAAAGCAAAATTGTTTTAATTCCCACGGTAAATTTTACAAAAAATTAAATAGTATATCTCATCTAAATAAATAGGAGGAAAAATATTGAATAATAGTCAGTACAATACAAAGTGTTCAGGATTTCCTGGGTTGCCATTTTGGCCTTTGTTATGGGGCCACCTTACTCGTGCATCTTTGGAAGCTGTAGCTTTTTTATCCTTCAGAAGGCTGAATGTTCCAGGGTTGATTTATGGGGTGTTGTTTGTCCCCATCATTAATCAAGTACTGTATCACTTCCCAATTTCCTAGTTATGAAGTCACGAAATTGGATGTGGTGCTCATTTCAAGCAAGAGCCATGAATGATAGAACAAATAAAAATGAGATATTGTTGCACTTTCCAAATTGGACACTTTGTTGATTGATATTGGATACTTCCTCTTTTCTAATGAATGCATTCAATGCTATAAATTTCCCTCTAAGCACTGTTTTTGGTGCACCCCACAAACTATGAGGAAGCATAGGACTTTAAGAAGCAGAAAGAACCACATAACAAAAGGTTTGTGCGTGAAGCTATATCCACTTCCACAACAGTACAGACTTAAGATGAAGGAAGAGAATGTAAGAAAGTTGGGAAAATCTTTTCTGTGTCCACAAGCATTATTTCTTCAAAATAACACTTCTATGAATGTAACTTCCCTTTGAAGGCATTTGATTTATGCTTACCTAAGCATGAGGGAATCTATGTAAAGAAAAAAGAATGAAGATAATGAGTTTTGCCAGTTTACCCCACATGGTAGTACTCCCCTTTAACTGTAATGAGTGTAAAGTTTTCTTGGAAATTCAAGCTCATGAGATAACAGAATTAATCCATCAGAGAAATCATTTGGTATTTCATAAGTATGGGAAGGCCAGATTCATATCAAATAAACATTTAGGAGTAAAACCCTGTATATGTAAGGAATACTGGAAATCCTTCACCAGGCATTAAATCTCATTGAGCATGAAATATTCATACATTAGATATTATTGAAATGAACATGGGAATGCTTCCATCTGAAACAAAACCTCATGGAATATGGGAAAATCCAAACTAGAGAGAAACCATATGAGTGTCCGGAATGTAGTCTGCTCTTTACAGCCGTTTTTTACTCTTCAGTTTAACATTTTTGTAAGCAAATACACATATATGTATATATATTTATTTTAAAAAAAGAATAATTTACCTCTATCCCTTATGTGCCTGTATTAGCTTGACATTTACTACATATGTATTGAATTAAACAAGGTATTCCTAAAAAAAAAAAAAAAAAAAAAAAAGCCATACAGTGGAAAAAGCATAGGAATGTTATACAGGTGGGAAACTTTTCAACCTAAGAGAAACCTCTTTATTCATCAGAAAACTCTTACGGAAGAGAAATGATATGTATGTGGGAAAGCTTTAACTCAAATGTCAAATCTCAGGTCCAAGAAGTTTCCTAGTGCAAAGAAACCTTATGCATGTAAGGCATGTGAAAAAGCCTTTAGGTACAAATCCTGTATCACAGAATATGAAAAAAACTCATAGTGGACAGAAACAAAATGAATGTAAAGAATGCAGAAAAGCCTTCAGCCAAAAGCAATTGTTCATTTATCATCAGAGTATTCATTCTGAAGAAAAATCCTATATATTCAATGAATGTGGAAAAGCCTTCAACCAGAAGAATACATACTGGAATACATACTGGAGAAAAAAACCTATGAATGTGATGGATGTGGGAAAGCATTCATTCAGAAATCAAGCCTCATTACACACCAGAGAAGACAAACTGGATAAAATCCCTATACATATAAGGAATGTGGAATAGCCTTCAGCCAGAAACAGTATCTCATTTAACATTACAACATTAATACTGGAGAGAAACCCTGTGAGTGTAATGAATATGAATCTCCAAAAATCTCCACGTCCAGTCTGTGCAACTTGTTGCCAATCTTTTAAGGAAGCGGCTGTGACTGTGCAATTCAGGATGTCTTTCTCCTCTTGGAAAAGTGCACTTGCAGGTTGTTCTGAAATCTGCTACTTCCACATCTCCTTCCACACTCATCTGTTTTCAATTTGTTAACAATAACTTATGCATCAGAACTTGAGTTTTCTCAGTTTATGTAAAGATGGGCTTTCCACTTATTTCAAATTAACCTGGTTGTTTTCACTGGTTCTTAAATCCATTATATTCTTGGTAAGCATATAAGAAATTACCTTTTTAAAAATAATGCTGCCCATTATTGTAGCATTTTCCAACAAAGCACACCAACCATTGATATTTTTCCAGGTTCTTCACCTCATTTTGATAAGGATTCAAGTTTAAATCCACTGAACTACAGTGGCCTGCTTTTTACTTAACTCCAATTTTCTTGTTATTTTAAATCAGAAATGATCCTTTCATAATTAGATGATATACTTCAAATCTCAAGTATTTTAAGAAGTTAGGAAACTTATTTATATTCTTATGTTGTACTCGAATATTTTTCTCAAATGAGATAGCATGTGGGAAAAATGAAATTAGAGAATGCATGTATTTTCAAAAAGAAATGTGTGCACAAAAGAATCTGCCAATTCAGATAATTCTGAGGAAAGAAGAATGGGGATTGGGGCTAGAGAAGGAATTTGCTGTTTTCCCTAACAGATATAAATTATTTTTATACCCTTTGCATGGATAATTTTGTTATAATTTAAAAGAAATTATGAAAATAGTACACAATGAAATAATACATAGTGGTTCATTTGAAGATATTGATTTATATCTGCAACATTATGGGGGTCACTTCCCCTCATCCTTTGCAAATACAGTCACCCATAAAGGAAAAGTGCTCATACCCTCAGCCCCTTGTCAGCTGCCTAGACGTAGGAGGCCTCCCTCCGCAAGACGAAGCACACAGCATGAGGAGCATGGACGCAAGCATGTGAAGTCAACCCTGCTCTCAACATGTGTCCTGTTAGAGGGCTGATAAAACCAAAGTAGAAGAAGGACTTTCTGCTGCTTCCTCCCCAGTGAAGACCTGCTAGAGTGACTCACATCACTAACTAATACTGTGAGTGCTGAGCAATGCTTTCTCCCTGACCTCCTTTGTGCATCCACAACCAGCAATGATGGTTTTCATTGGGCCTCTAAGAGTTTGATTCCCAAACAGAACACTCCTTCTCTGGCTTGGAGATCTGCAGTGAACACGTGTTACATTCCAGCTTCTTCAGGTGTTCATCAGCTTCTTCCCATCCAACCCCTCCGTTCTCTTCTGTAATTGAAGAGGTCTGCATCATTTTCAACTTTGTTTAAAATGTGTTGAAAATTTTATATTTAATTAGTCTGAGAAATATCTGACATCTGAACACTCTGAGGTCTTCTGCAATAATTACACTATCTCACAACCTCACTTCTATTTTTGTCAGTCCTAGTTCCCAGGTCTTTCTGGGATTCCTGTAGTAATTATTAGGGTTACTGGCCTAATGTTGCTCATGCTGGTGATGTTATTGCTGTACTCAATGCTGTAATGTGAGTTTTGACATTTCCTTCCTGACACAAACAGGTTTCATCTTGGCATTGCACTTTGTTTAGCCGCCCCAATATTGGAGAAGATGAATGTAGAACTGGAAGCAGGAGACCTGAGTCTGTGTCTGAGACCCAGGAAGGATAGAGTAAGAGCAGCCTCTACAGAGAGTCAACACTGGAGGCCAAGGGAATGAGGGAAGGGCAAAAGGAGAAGGAGCAGGAAGTCTCCTCTCTGTGCCCTACTCCTCTGCTGAATCCGACCTGAGGACCCATTCTTTTATCTGTCCCTGTCCAACTGGCCAACCCCTTCCTTAGGCAGGTACATCATATTGGTACATCTGTTACTTTAGACTAGTCCCCAAACCCTGTGACTCCCCTGCCTTCCACCCTGTCTTGTAGGCCTTGCTGGCCACGAGCACTTCTCCCTCCATCTTTCCAATACTCATTTCCACCTAGTCTGGAGATACCCACAGTTTACAGGTGAATTCACTGAGCAGCAGCATCACACTGCCATTTGGGAACAGGACACCTCTCCAAATCTGAGTCCCCAGCTGTTTGTATTTGCCAAGCGATGCCAGAGCAAATTACCAGAAATAAGTTGGCTTTTATTGGAATTTATTAAGGTTAAAGCTTACAGTACTGAGGCTGTGAATGTGTCCAAATCAAGGCATCATCAAAAATGCTGTCTTAACATAGGGCTGCTGCTCCTGGACTCCAGCCAAGACAAATGTTGGGCCTGCCTGTCTCTCTCTGCCTTCTCCTCCAAACTCACTTTATCCCTGTGGTCAGCATTGGGCCATCAGACAAAATTGCTCACACATCTCCCTTCTCCTCTCTCCTGGATATCTTCAGCTTCAAGCTACTCCATGACTCCAGACTCTGGCATCTCCCTCAGCCTCTCAAGTTTTCTGTGTCTCTCCACATCTCTAGGAGATTTTGGAACCCTCTACCATATGGCAGGCTAAACATGGCAGCACTCTTTCTTTTTGTGTTCCAAGTATGTAGGACTTCAACACAATGATTGGGGGTCCATCCTGGTGCCTGAAATCTAATAAGAGGGCTTAACTAAACTAAAGCAATCTAACAAAAAGTGACCTAATCAAAAGGTCCCTTATCTGAATCTTACCAAAATGTCCTACCTACAAAAGCCTTACACACAGCAATGTGTTAGTAAGAATATTTATTCTGGGGTCCACACAACATACAAAAGAGGGCATTAACCCAGGTCACAGGGATCAGGAGGGGTCTCCTTAGTCTGGTAGAAATGGGAAATTATGATGCAGTGGCTGTATTTTGGATGTGGCCATCATTGAGCAAAATGGTGTGCTGACCACCATTGCACTGGCCCCTAGAATGGGCCCAAGAAGAATTCGATATACTGTGCTTTCTCCACCAAATCTTAACTCCAAAATCAAGTGTGTAACTCATAGAGGTGTGCTATTATTCCCATCCCCGAAGCCAGAGTACAGATTTTGCCTCGGTGGTGGGGTGGCAGGAAGTCCCTTGGAGTCCGGTGTATCAAACATAAAAAGACATGGCAAAGGACAGAGCTAGAGTATTTTTTCATGTTGAAGTTCTTGTGAGCAAGGACAGAAGGCCCCAGGGAAAAGAGACAAGCCATTACCTGACACTTCATAGCTGGTCTTGTGGTGAGAGGCAAATCTTAGAGACCCTCATAGTCTACACCTGATGTTCTGGGGGAAACAGAAGAGCTGAGCCCAGAGAGAAACGCAGCCCTGCAAAGAGAGGAACCCAAGAAGTCCAAATCCTGGCAAATGTTGGCAACTCTCTTGCTTTAAGATGGAGTAATAGACTTTGGGGAAGGAAGATACTTATGCTTTATGGCATGGTAACTATAAGATTCTACCCCAAATATAGACCCATTATAAAGACCCACAGATTTCTGGCATTTTGCAGCAGCACCCCTTGGGCTGACTAATACAGGATATAAAATGTTTTAAAATGCATTATTTGGCAAGTCAATAACAAATAATAAGTGCAGATTAGGAAAGGAAAGCAAAAGCGTTATAATTTCCTCAGGAAACTTAAAAGAATATTAAATAATGAACCTCATCCAAATAAATAGAAGCAAAAAAAATGAACAAAAATATTCAGTCCAAAATAGAATATTCAGGATTTACTGAGTTGCCATTTAGGCCTTTGTTCTGGGGCACCTTACTAGTGCATCTTTGGAAGCTGCACCTTTCTTATCCTTCAGAAGACTGAAGGTTCCACGGTTGATTATTGGGGTTTTGTTCGGTCCCCATCATAAGTCAAGTTGTGTATCACTTCCCCATTTCCTAGTTATGAAGTCACCAATCTGGATGTGATGCTCGTTTGAAACAAGAAGAGACATGAATGATAGAACAAATAAAAAGGAGATATTGTTGTGCTTCCCAAATTGGATGCTTAGATGACTGATATTGGATCTTTACTCTTTTCTAATGAGTGCATTCAATGATATAAATTTCGCCCTAAGCACTGCTTTTTCTGCACCCCACAAACTATGTAGAAGCATAGGACATTAAAAAGCAGAATGAACCACGTAACAAAAGGCTTGTGAGTGAAATTATATCCACTTCCACAAGAGTCTAGACATAAGATAAATGCAGATGATGTAAGAAAGTTGGGAAAACATTTTTTTCTGACTGCAATCATTGTTTCCTCAAATAACACTTCTATGAATGTAACTTCACTTTGAAGGAATTTGCATCATGCTTACCTAAGCATGAGGGAATCTATGTAAGGAAAAAAGAGTGAAAACAATGAGTTTTTCCAGCTTGCCCCACATGGCAGCCCTCCCCTTTAAGTGTAATGATTGTGACGCTTTCTTGGAAATTCAACCTCATGAGATACCTGAGAATTAAACCTTCAGAGAAATCATTTGGGATTTCATGAATTTGGGAATGCTAGAATCCTATCACAGAACCATGCAGGTGTAAAACCCTGTGTATATAAGGAATATTGGAAATCCTTCTGCCAGGCACTAAATCTCATTGAGCATGAAATATTCATACAAAAATAAGTATTGTAAGGAACATGGGATTGCTTCCATCTGAAACAAAACCTCATGGAATGTGAGAAAATTCACACTAGACAGAAACTATATGAGTGTCCTGAATGTAGTCTGCTCTTCACACTCATTTTTTCTCATTTAAAAAGTCATACAGGGAAAACGATAGAAATGTCATAGATGTGGGAAAGTTTTCAACCTGACAGAAAACCTCTTTATTTATCAGAAAATTCTTACTGAAGAGAAATGGTATATATGTGGTAAAGCTTTAATTCAAATGTCAAATCTCAGGTACAAGAGATTTTCTACTGCAAAGTAACCTTATGCATGTAAGAGCAAAGAACAAGAAAAAAATCATAGTGGACAGAAAAAAAAATGAATGTAAGGAATGCAGAAAAGCCTTCAGCCAAAAGCAATGGTTCATTAAACATCATGGCATTCATTCTGGAGAAAAGCCCTCTATATGCAATGAAAGTGGAAAAGCCCTCAACCAGAAGGAAAATCTCATTAACCACCTGATAATACATAATGGAGAGAAACCCTATGAATGTGATGGATGTGGGAAAGCTTTCATTCAGAAATCAAGCCTCATTACACACCAGATGTAACTGTTGGGGAATTTGATGTAATTATGAATTCCAAAAATATAATTTGATCATACTTGTAAATTCTTCTCTTAATCTTGGCATCATTGTGGCAATGACTGGGCCAAGTCAGCAGGGCATTGAGCCCCACCCCTTATTGGGTTTTGGAATCAAATATAAAAGGCATTGAAAAGGACAATTGCCACAGATTTTTTTTGACAAGCAGTTTTTCTGTTTTAGAAAAGGCTCCAGAAGAAGAGAAGTCATCCATTTGCCTGATAGTCTACAGCTAACCTTTTTGAGGAACCAGAAGAGCTAAGCCCAGAGAGAAATGCAGCCCCAGGAAGAGAGGAACACAAGAAGCCTGAACCCAGGCAAACGTCAGCAGCTGTCATTTTTTTTTTCATTTTAAAATTAATTGAAGTCTATCATTTATACATGTATATACATAAACAATAAGTGTATAGTAAAAGTTGTGAACTTACAAAAAAAAAAAAAAACATGTATAGCATCATGCAGGGCTGCCATACATCACCCCACCACAAATACCTTGCATTGTTCTGAAACATTTATAAAAAATTGTGAAAGAGCATTATCAACGTATTACTACTAACTATACTTTTTTTTAAATTATTTTTTATTGTGGGTAAAAATCAAAATTTCACAAAACATACCAATATTGGTAAAAAGATATATAAATATATATGCATATATGTGCCTTCGCTTACAAAAATGTTATATATATGTGCTTAGATTACCTAAACTATTAAATGGAAACTACCGGGATTCCCATGTTCCCCACCTCCCACACCTCCAACCACATCCCACACAAACATCTCCCACAAGTGTGGCCCATCACCCTCAATGGACTTACATATCCTGGGGCCTTGCCATTAACCATAGACCACAGTTCACATCGTAGACCACACTCTCTCCCACACAGTTCTGAATGGTGTGTGCTGATTAAAAATGGCCTACATCCGTTGCCACAACAGCACTCAGGACAAACTCCAAATCCCGAAGAAGCCCCTGTATTTCCACTGCACATCCCCTCCCTGCCCCAAAAGTGTCCACTGGCCAATGACTCCACCTCACTGTTATAATTTCTTCCATTGCTAGAATCACCATATGTGTACAAGAAAATACCATCAAGACCACTCTAGTATATAGTTCCACCCCCAATCTGAAGGGACTGGGATGTTGATGTCCACTCCACCTCCAAGTGAGAGAGGGCTTATATTCCATGAATATGGTGGGTGCAATCTTCCTTCCTGCAGATGCAGGTCCTCTCCATTCTCTGGGCTGGCCATTGTCCATCGTTGTCTCCTCACCAGGTGACCTGGATGAGTCCATTGAGCTGTAAGGTAGGAGTTGCAGCTCCACCAATATTCCACACACACCTAGCACATAAGTAGGCCAGAGGCTACAGTCTCTGGAAGTATACCTAAAAACTTCAGCATCACATATAGGTTTGAATAGAAGGAACTGATGAACCATGTGCAGGGAGGACTTATTTGAGTCCAATTCTGTCAATCTCAGGAGCACAGATTCCAAAATAGAGCCCACTGATAAGGCATCAGTGTCTGGGTCTATCCCCCCTTATATAGGACCTGGGTGTCTCCAGAGCTCTCAGGAGCCCCTCTGTGTGGGGTGATATGCACTTTGATGTTCTATGAGCTCCTACTGAGGTGTGCATAAGCGTTACCTCTGGGATGACCTCCCGACTCTCTTTGAAGTCTCTTAGATACTTGAACTCATTTGTCTTTACCTTTTCCCCCTTTTATTCAAGGTCTTTTTCCAGTTGTGCTGCCAGTTGGCACTTGGTGTTAATCCCTCGTTGCCAGGGAGGCTCATCCCCAGAAATTATGTCCCACGTTGGGGGGAAGGTAATGCATTTATATGCTGATTTTGGCTTAGAGAGAGTTCACATTTGAACAACAAGCAGGCTTTCAAGTGGCAACCCTTAGGCACCCCATAATAGTAAGCTAAGTTTCAGTTACAAGAGCAAAGACTCATAAGAGTAGTCACCAATAAAAAGCACTCATCAGTGGGTCATCTTCTTTTTTTATATATATATGATATGTGCCTTTTTTTTTTTATTGTGGGTAGGTAAAAATCAAAATTTTCACAATACATACCAACATTTGCAAAATGATATATAAATATGTATGCATATATTTGCAGTTGCTTACAAAAATGTCATTTATGTACATATATAAATATATTTTAAGAGGAGCTTAGATACCCAAAATATTACACAGAACCCACTGGGATTCCCATGTTGTGCACCTCTCACACCTCCCACCACATCCCACACAAACATTTCCCACAAGTGTGGCCCACCACCCTCAATGGACTTACACATCCTGGGGCATTGCCAACAACAATAGACCACAGTTCACACCGTACACCACACTCTCTCCCACACAGTTCTGAGTGGTGTGTGCTGATTTAAAATGGCATACATCCATTGCCACAAAGGTACTCAGGACAACCTCCAAATCCCAAAGAAGCCCCTGTATTTCAACTGCTCATCCCCTCCCTGCCCCCAAAGTGTCTAGTGGCCACTGGCTCCACCTCATTGTTTTAATTTCTTCCATTGCTAGAATCACCATATGTGAACAACAGAATACCATCAAGTCCACTCTAGTCAACAGTTCTTCCCCCAATCCTGAGGGGACTGGGATGGCGATGTCCACTCCACCTCCAAGTGAGAGAGGGCTTATAGTCCATGGATATGGTGGGTGGGATGATCCTGCCTGCAGATCCAGGCCTTCTCCATTCCCTGGGCTGACCATTGCCCATCGTTCTCTCCTTGCCAGGTGACTTGGATGAGTCAATTGAGTTGTAGGGTAGGAGTTGCATCTCCACCAATATTCCATGCCACCTGGCACATAGGTAGGCCAGTTGATCCAGTCTCTGGAAGTATACCTAAAAACTTCAGCATCACATATAGGTTTGAATAGAAGAGACTGATGAACCTTTTGCAGGAAGAATATATTTGAGTCCAATTCTGTCACTCTCAGGAGCACAGATTCCAAAATAGAGCCCACTGATAAGGCATCAGTCTTTGGGCCTATCCCAACTTATATAGGACCTGGATGTCTCTAGAGTTCTCAGGAGACCCTCTGTGTGGGGTGATAGGCACATAGATGTTCTATGAGCTCCTACTGAGGTGTGCGTAAGAGTTACCTCTAGGATGACCTCCCGACTCTCTTTGAAATTTCTTAGCCACTTGAATTCATTTGTCTTTACCTTTTCCCCCTTTAATTCAAGTTTTTTTCCAGTTGTGTTGCCAGTTGGCACTTGGTATTAATCCCTCGTTGCCAGGGAGACTCATCCCCAGGATTCATGTCCCACGTTGGGGTGAATGTAATGCAATCATATGGTGAGTTTGGTTTAGAGAGAGGCCACATTTGAGCAACAAGGAGGCTCCCAGGTGGCAACCCTTAGGCACCCCACAACTGCAGGCTAAGCCTCATTTACAAGAGCAAAGACTCACAAGGGTAGTCATCAATAAAAAGACACATCAGTGGGTCATCCTCTATTGACAGACACTGTCCTTTCACTCAGAGGACTGTTGCTGCTCCATTGGAGAATGTGGCAGAGCTCTCCAGGTTAGGAATTCAGATTCCCTCATTTATTGTGTGATTGTCCACCCACCATGTCCATGCCCCATCTTTTGATCTTTTGAAGATTTTGTATATCTTTTATGTATATTCAGATGAACTAACTCCCATGAATCCCCCCTCCCAGACACCCCCCACCAATAATCCACTGCAGTACCCATTGTATCCCTTCTGTGATACAAATCTTCCATGAACATGTAGTCCATAAAATAATCAAATACACTGAACAGGAAAAACAAACAATGATAAGCTTACATGCAAAAGACAAACATAAGGCAACTCAGAAAAAAAAATCAAACAAATAACAAAACAAAACAAAATATAATTAGGAGATTGGGACATTCAAAAAAATGGGGAAAAAAGCCAAAGAAATGCCTTTAATATATATATATATTTCTTTTTATCTTTTTATCACTGTGTTATCAAATATCTGGTGTGCCGTGACACCTTCGCGCTCTCAATTCCCATTGCCTCCCAAATTTTCATTTAATTTTCAAAGAAGTTTTAGGTCACAGCAAAGTCACACACGGAGTACCAGAGACCCCCAGATACCAACCCCCCCCCCCTTTCCCCACCCCATATTAAGCCCCACATTTTTTGGAAGTTAGCATTGTTATAAATATTATACAGATAGCAAAATATAGCAACCAAACATAGTTAATGATTACAGTATAGTTTACAATTTAGATGATACCCTTTAATAAGTTTTGATAATATTTACCATGTCCTGTGTCCATTACTGTAAGGTAATGAAAAACCTTTCCCATGACCACTAAATACACTATTAGATCTTAACTACTCCTTCCTCCCGACTCCCCTGGCTCATATGACACTACCCTGCCTTGAATCATGGGATGTCAGGATTCAGAGATACATGCCTTGGGTATTTGAACCTGCCATTCTTAATCTACCCACAGGTCAATCCTGCACCATCAAACCCGGTAATATCACTACCCATCTGTCCTTTCCTTCAATATGCAACTGTACTCTATCCCTTTACCATAGTTTATGTGCATATGGGTGATGGCTCAAATCCTGCTTTTCTCTTACTCTCCCTTGTTAACCTATCTTTCAGACAATGGTTCTCAGAGACTGTTCACTTTCCTCAGTTCAAATCAATGAGATCATATACTGTTCATCCTTCGGTGCCTGGCTTGCTTCACTCAACATAAGGTCTTCCAAATTCATCCATGTTATTCCATGTATTAGCACTTTATTCCTTCCTACAGCTGAGCAATATTCCATTGTATATATGTACCACATTTTGCTTAACCATTCGTCTTTTGATGGGCACCGGGGCTGATTCCAACTTTTGGCAATGATGAACAATGCTGCTGTGAACATTGGTGTGCATACATCTGTTTGTGTCTTTGCTTTCAGGTTTTATGGGTATACACCCAGCAGTGGAATTGCTGGATCATATGGAAGATCTATTGTTAGATTTCTGAGGAACTCCCAAACTGTCCTCCACAGTGGCTGGACCATACCACATTCCCACCAGCAGTGGATGAGGGTTCCTATTCCTCCACATCCTCTCCAACATTTAGTGTCTCCTGTTTTTTTAATAGCTGCCATTCTGATGGGTGTCAGATGGTATTTCATTGTAGTTTTGATTTGCATTTCCCTGATAGCAAGCGATGTTGAGCATTTTTTCATGTGCTTTTTAGCCATTTGTATTTCTTCCTTGGAGAAGTGTCTTTTCTGGTCACTTGCCCATTTTTTAAATGGGTTGTTTGTCCTTTTATTTTCAAGGCGTAGGATTTCTTTATATATGGAGGATTTTAGGCTCCTATCAGATAAAAGTTTGCCAAATATTTTCTCTGATTGGGTAGGCTGCCTTTTTATTTTCTTAATAACATCCTTTGAGGTGCAGAAGTTTTTAATTTTGATGAGAAACCATTTATCTACTTTTTGTCTTGATGCTCATGCTTTGGCTGTGAAGTTCATGAAACCATTTCCTATTACAAGGTCCTGTAGATGCTTCCCTACATTATCTTCCAAGGTCTTTATGGTTTTTGCTCTTATTTTTAGATATTTGATCATCTTGAGTTGATTTTTGTATAAGGTGTGAGATGGTATTTTTCTCTGATTCTTTTAGATATGGATGTCCAGTCCTCCAAGCACCACTTGTTAATGAGGCCAGTCTCTCCCAACTGAGTGGGCTTCGTGGCCTTGTCAAATATCAGATGACTGCATATGTGAGGATCTATATCAAAACTCTCAATTTGGTTCCATTGGTAAGTAGGTCTATCCTTGTGCCAATACCATGCAGTTTTGATTACTGTAGCTTTGTAATATGTTTTAAAGTCAGGTAGTGTGATACCTCCGACCTCATTTTTCTTTTTCAATATGTCTTTTGCTTTTTTGAGGAACCAGAAAAGCTAAGCCCAGAGAGTAATGCAGCCCCAGAAAGAGAGTAACAACAAGAATCCTGAACCCTGACAAATGTCAGCAGCTGTCTTGCTCCAAAACATGGCAACGAACATTGGTGAGAAGAAACTTAATGCTTTATGGCCTGGTGTCTGTGGACTTCAACCCCAAATAAATACCCTTTGTAAAGACTAACCCATTTTTGGTATTTTACATTAGCACCTCTTTGGCTGACTAATACATGAGAGAAGACAACCTGGAGAGAAACTCTATATCTGTAAGGACTCTAGGAATGCCTTCCTTATCAAATCAAATCTCACTGACCATGAAAAAATCCATAGTGGATGGAAACACATATATGTAAGGAATATGGAATAGCCTTCATCCAGAGGCAGTATCTCATTAAACATTACAACATTCATACTGGAGATAAACCCTGTGAGTGTAATGAATTTGAATCTACAAAAATGTCCACATCCAGTCTGTGGAACTTGTTGCCAATCTTTTAAAGAAGCATCTGTGACTGTGCATTTCAGGATGTTTTTTCTCCTCTGGAAAAGTGCACTTGCAGGTTGTTCTGAAATCTGCTCCTCCCACATCTTCTTCCACACTCATTTGTGTTCAGTTTGTTACCACTAATTATGCATCAGAACTCAAGATTTCTCTTAGTTTATGTAATGATAGGCTTTCCACTTATTTCAGATTGCCCTGGTTGTTTTCACTGGTTCTTCAGTCCATTACATTCTGTGTAAGCATTTAAAAAATTATCATTTTAATAACTATGCAGCCCATTATTGTAACATTTTATTCTAAGGCACCCCATCCCTTTATATTGTTTCAGTTTCTTCAGCTGATTCTGGTGTGGATTCATGTTTAACAGCCATTGAACCACAGGGGCCTGCTTTCTACTTCACTCCAATTTTCCTTATTATATTAAATCAGAAATGATCCTCTTATAATAGGATGATATACTTCTAATCTTAAGTATTTTAAGAAGTTAGAAAATTTATGTTCTTAAGTTGTACTCCAATAATTTTCTCATATATGATAGGGTTTGAATGGATGAAAATAAAGAATGCATGTATTTAGAAACAGAAATTTGTACCCCGAAGAAACTGCCAATGCACATAATTCTGAGGGAAGATGAATGGGGGTTGAGGCTAGAGAAGGAAGTTTGCTGTTTTTCATGACAGACATAAATTATTTTTTACTCTTTGCACAGATAATTTGGTTATAATTTAAAAGAAATTATGAAAATAGTACACAATGAAATCATACATAGTGGTTCTTTTAAAGATATTGATTTGTATCTGCAACATTTCTGGGGGGGGCACTTCCACTCGCCCTTTACAAATACAGCCACCCATAAAGGAAAAGTGCTCATACACCTTGGCCCCCTCCCCGGTACCTGAATGGGTGGAGGCCTCCCTCAGCAAGAGTGTGCACGGACCACAAGGATCAGGGAAGCGACCATGTGAAGGCAACACTGCTCTCTTCACATGTCTGTTTAGAGGGTTGTTAGCAACACAGGAGAAACTGGACTTCCTTTGGCTTACTCCACAGTGAATACCTGCTAGAGTGACTCAATCCAGAGAGGGAATGTCCTTTTTTGGAATCGAACTCTCAGAGCCCCAATGAAAACCATCATCATAGGTTCTTGATCTGCAAAGAAGGAAAGGGAGAAGCCCTGCTCAACACTCACCGCCTCAGTTAGTGATGTGAGTCACTCTATCCGGTCCTCACTGGGGAGTAAGGAGCAGGAAGTCTGTCTTCTCCTGTGGGGTTAACAGCCCCCTAACCAGACATGTGTAGAGAGCAGTGTGGCCTTCACACAGTCACATCCATGCTCTTCATGCTCCATGCTCACTCTTGCTGATGGTGGCCTCCACCCATCCAGTCAGATGGGGAGGGTGCCAATGGGAGAGTAGTTTTCCTTTATGGGTGCTTGTATTAGCATAGGGTAAGGGGAAGTGCCCCCCTCCAGTAATGTTGTAGATAAAAATGACTATCTTCAAGTCAACCACTTTGTATGATTTCATTGTGTACTATTTTCATAATTTATTTTAAATTATAACCAAATTATCTGTGCAAATAGTATAAAAATAATTTATGTCTGTTATGGCAAACAGTAAAATTTCTTCTTTAGCCTCAATCCCTATTCCTCCTTCCTCAGAATTATCTGCATTGGCAGATTATTTTGGGTACACATATCTGTTTGTAAATACATGCATTCTCTAGTTTCATTCATCCCATAGCTTATCACATATGAGAAAAATATTGGAGTACAATGTAAAAATATAAATAAATTTTCTAGTTTTGTAAAATACTTGAGATTAGAGGTATATCGTCTAATTATGTAAGGATCATTTCTGATTTGAAATAATAAAGATAATTGGAGTTAAGTAGAAAGTGCGCGTTTGTAGTCCAGTGGCTGTTAAACTTGATTCCTCATCAGAATCAGGTGAAGAAACTGAAAAAATATAAATGGTTGGGGTGAATTAAAAGAAAATGCTATAGGAGAGGGGCAAGAGAGCATAAGTTTAGGAAGATACTCACTGAACAACTCTCTGGAGATGGCCAATTGTGGGTGGAGTCCTGCGCAAGGGTCTGTGCTCTTGGCACACAGAGGTAGAAGCTTGGGTCACCTAGCAGGAGGCAGATCGATGGTGTGGAGTGATCTGTGGAGATTCTTGAGGTTTGAGCCTGCCTGTGGTGGTTAACACAGATGGCTGAGCCCATCCACAGGGACAATGCCTGGTTTCAACCATGAATCCTGCAACTGCAACTCATCTTCCCAGTTTGAGGAAGCATACTCTGAAGGAGGGAGGGCTCTCACAAAAGGTGAGGTGTTTAACTTCTGTGAATTTGGCTGCCTGGAACCCCTCATAGCTTTGGGGATCAGATAAGCTGGATTGAAACAGAGCCAGGCTGAGGGGAGAGAAGAATCTGCTGAGGAAACTTGATTTACCCAGCAGCACTTTGACATGGAGGCCTGGTCCCAGAGGAGCAGAGTCAGCCAATTTTATCACGCTGCCCTGACAAACATCATAGCTTCACTCCCCTGGGGAGGGCCAGAAGTGGTAAGGGCTTGATTATTTTCAATGAACCTATTTAGGGTCCCCTCGGTGTAGGGGGTGATCTAGAGGAGAACGTCTTTTTGGTCCCTTATATCACCAAAAAAAAAAAAAAAAAGAAAGAAAGAAAAAAATAAACGGAAACAGTCTTTAAAAAATGAATTCTTGTTCCTAATTTAGTTTAATACAAAAATCTCCCTCAAAACCTGCAGGTAGAATCCGGAAGAGAAATTGAAAAACACAAGGAGGCTGAAAGGATCTTCAAGGACCCTCGAAGGAACATTTCATCCTTTGTTTGCTTGATGGTGTGGTTGTTTGGTTTTTCTCTGTTTATTTTTTTTCTCTGCTTTTATTTCTTCTTTCCTCCCTCCTTTTTGTTTTCCTTCAATTTTTAAAAAGTTAGGTGCTGTTAGCTTAATTCTTCTTTGCTGTTCTTCTTCAGTGATTTCCCATTCTCTGTCTATATTGATATTGTATCCCAAGCTATCTCTTCTCCTTCCTTCATCTCTCTGCCTTCTGCTTTCTATTGTGGATCTTAAACACTACGTTTTTTCTTTAGCCCTCAACATAAGGGTGCAAATTTCTATTCTATTTTGCTTTCTTCTTATTTAATTAATATTAGCTTTTTTCTTTTAGCCTTTTCTTTACCCTTTCTCTCCCTCTTCATCATTCTAGCTTTCTAAATCATTATATGTATATTCCACTATTTGGTTCCTCAGCCCATTGTTGGTACCCACTTTTTTCATGTTACACTACACTATCTACACAAGTTAAATATTCATTTCACTAAGTGCTATTTGACACCCTTTCTAAATTCTATCAATATTACTATTATCCTTCTTCATTTCACACATCTTTCAATTTCTCTGGAACTAATATTTTGCCTTCAAGGTAACATAGAATGAAGTAAGGAAACAAAATAAGAAGAAAAACTCTCAAATAGAAAACTTACACACACACAGGGCCACCAACTAAATAAAACTCGAGAGGAAAGAGAGAAGTTAATCAACTGAATTAACCCAGTAAGATAAAAGGATGACTAGAGGGCAACAAAAAATTACAAACCACACTGAGAAACAGGAAGACATGGACCACTCCAATGAACAAACTAAAAACAAGGAATATATGCAGAACATCAAACAACTAATCAAAGATTCCCAAGTGAATATCATGAAACAACTTAATGAATTGAAGGAATACATTAAGGATATATAGAAAACACTGGGAGAACATACTGAAGAAATTGGAAAAATACATAAAAAGATAACAGATATGATGGTGATCAATGGCACAATCCAAGAAGTCAAAAGGATGCTGCATTCACAGAACAGCAGATTTGAACCGGCAGAAGCAAGAGCTAGTGATGTGGAAGACAATACAGCTGAAATCAAACAGATAGTTGAGCAGATAGACAAAAATATTAAAAAATCTAGCAGGGACACAGGGATTTAACTGACAACACAAAACACACACACATATATGCATAATGGGCATCCCAAAAAGAGAAGAGAAGGGAAAGGGAACAGAGGGAGTGTTGAAAGAAATAATGGCTGAAAACTTCCCAAACCTATTGAGGGAGATCTATCTGCAGATCCAGGAAGCAAAGCACACCCCAAACAATATAAATCCCAACAGGCCAACTTCAAGAAATATACTCATCAAAATGTCCAATGTTCAAGACAAAGAGAAAATACTCAAGGCAGCAAGAGTAAAGAGAACAATCACATAGAAGGGGCACACAATAAGATTCAGTGCTGATTTCTCCTCTGAAACAATGGAGGAAAGAAGACAGTAGAATGACATCTTCAAAGAACTAAAAGAAAAATACCTCCAGCCACGAATTCTGTATGCAGCAAAACTGACATTCAGGAATAATGAAGAGTTCAAAATATTCACAGATAAACAGAAATTAAGAGTATGTCAACAAGAAACTGGCACTTCAAGAAATACTAAAGGAAGTTCTACAAGTTGAAAGGAAAAATCAAGAGTTAAGAGAGTTTAAAAACAACTTAAAGGACAAAAAAAAAAAGGAACAAAACAACATATGACATACATTAATCCAAAGAAAATATGGCTGAAGTAAGAACTACATTGTGAGTAATAACACTGAATGTTAATGGATTAAATTCACCGCTCAAGAGACAAAGATTGGCAGAATGGATAAAGAAATAAGATCCATCTATATGCTGTCTACAAGAAACCCACCTTTGACCCAGGGATTCAAGGAGGTTGAAAGTAAATGGCTGGAAAACAATTTCACAAGGTAACAGTAGCCATAAAATACAGGAGCAGATATTCTAATATCAGACAGAATAGTCTGTAAATGCAA
Organism: Tolypeutes matacus; assembly: GCA_026826555.1. Lineage (NCBI taxonomy): Eukaryota > Metazoa > Chordata > Mammalia > Cingulata > Chlamyphoridae > Tolypeutes > Tolypeutes matacus. The sequence continues at coordinate 277,247 of JAKSZT010053859.1, read as the reverse complement.
AACTATCGTAAGAGACAAAGATGGACATTACATATTAGTAATTGGGGTAATCACTCAAGAAGAGAGAACAATCATAAACATTTACACACCTAATTGGGATGCCTCATAACTCATGAGGCAAACTCTGGAAAAGTTAATGGAGAAATAAATGCCTCTACAATTCTAGCAGGGGACTTTATTACATCATTATCATCATTAGACAGAACATCTAGACAGAGAATCAACAAAGAAACAAAGACTCTCAACAATATATTAGACGACCTGGACTTAATTGACATATACAGAACAATATACCCAAATACATCAGGATTTACATTCTTCTCAAGTGCTCATGGATCATACTGCAAGACAGACCACATGCTAGGCCACAGAAAAACTCTCAATGAATTCAGAAAAATGAGATTATACAAAGTAATTTCTCTGATGACAATGGAATTAAATTACAAATCACTAAGGGCCAGAGAAACAGGATAGGCACAAGGATATGGAAATTAAACAACACACTCTTAGACAAGCAGTGGGTCAAGAAGGAAATCTCAGAAGAAATCAGTAACTACCTTAAAACTAATGAAGATGACAACACAACATATCAAAACCTATGGGATGCAGCCAAAACTGTCCTGAGAGGGAAGTTCATAGCCATAAATACATATATTAAAAATGAAGAAAGAGCTAAAACTGAAAACCTAACTGCACACTTGGAGGAGTTGGAAAAACAACAACAAACTAAAACTAAAGGAAGAGGAAAGAAGGAAATAACTAAGATTAGAGCAGAACTAAATGAAATAGAGAATAAGAAAGAACTAGAAACAAAAAAAAACAAAACCAAAAGTTGTTCTTCGATTTCTGAGGAACTGCCAAACTGTCCTCCACAGTGGCTGGACCATACCGCAGTCCCAGCAGCAGTGGATCCAGGATGTGTAAGTTCATTGAGGTTGGTGGGCCACACTGTGGGAGATGTTTGTGTGGGATGTGGTGGGAGGTGTGGGATGTGGGCAACATGGGAATCCCAGTGGGTTCCGTGTAATATTTTATGTAATCTAAGCACCTCTTAAAATATATGTATATATATATATATATATATATATATATATATATATATAACATTTTTGTAAGCAAATACACATATATGCATATATATTTATATATCATTTTGCAAATGTTTGTATGTATTGTGAGAATTTTGATTTTTACCCATAATAAAAATAAAAAAAAAAATAAAATAAAATAAAAAAAGTGGTTCTTCGAGAATATCAATAAAATCGACAAACCCTTAAGCAGACTAACAAAGAAAAAGAAAGAACAAATGCAAGTACACAAAATAAGGACCAAGCAAGGGGATATCACTACTGACCCCACACAAATAAAGAGCATCATAAGAGGATACTTTAAAAAACTATATATCAACAAGAATGATAATTTAGAGGAAATGGTCAATTTTCCAGAAACTCACAAACAGCCTAAATTGATGAAAGAAGAAATTGATGAATTCAACAGTGCACTATGTTAAAGGGATAGACTCCATCATGAAAGACCTCCTAACTAAGAAGAGCCAAGGACTAGATGACTTCAGAGTTGAATTCTACCAAACATTCCAGAAAGAGCTAATGGCAATTCTATTAAGCTCTTCCAAAGAATAGAAATAGAAGGAAAATTGCCTAACTCATTCTAAGATGACAACATTTCCTTAATAACAAAACCAAACAAAGATACCACTAGAAAGGAAAATTTCACACCAATTTCTCTAATGAATCTCGATGCTAAAATACTCAACAAAATACTTGCTAATTGCATTCAACAATACATCAAAATGATTATACACCATGACAAAGTGGGTTTCATCCCAGGTATGCCAGGATGGTTCAATATGAGAAAATCAATTAATGAAACACCACATTAACAAACTGAAAGAAAAAAACCACATGATCATTTCTATAGATGGAGAAAAAGAATTTGACAAAATACAGCACCCTTTCCTGTTAAAAGTCCTGCAACAGATAGGAATAGAAGGAAATTTTGTGAATATAATAAAGGGTATGTATGAAAAACCCAAAGCTAATTCATCTTCAATGGTGAAATCCTATAAGCCTTCCCTCTGAGATCAGCAACAAGACAAGGATGCCCACTATCACCACTCTTATTTAAGAGTGTCTTAGAAGTACTTGCTCGAGCAATGAGTCAAGAAAATGATATAAATGGCATCTAAATTGGCAAAGAAGAAGGAAAAATTTTATTATTTGCAGGCGACATGATCCTATGCATAGAAAGCCCAAAGAAACATATAACAAAGTTTTTGGAACTTATAAAGGAGTTCAGTAATGTTGCAAGCTATAAGATCAATGTTCAAAAATCATTAACATTTCTGTACACCAATAATGACCAATCAGAGGAGGAAATCAAGAAAAAAATGCCATTTCCAATACTAACTAAAAGAATCAAATTCCTAGGAATAAATTTAACTAAAGATGTAGAGGACTTATATACAGAAAATTACACAACACTGTTAAAGGAAATCAAAGAAGACTTAAATAAATGGAAAAATAATCCCTGTTCATGGATAGGAAATCTAAACATCATCAAGATGTCTATCCTACCCAAACTACTCTAGAGATTTAATGCAATCCCAATAAAATTCAACACTATATTTTTTAAGGAACTGGAAAAACTAACCACAAAATATATTTTTAAAGGTAACAGGCTCTGAATGGCCAAAGACATTGTGAAAAAGAAAAGTGAAATTGGAGGTATCACATTACCAGACTTTAAAATATATTACAAAGCTACAGTGATCAAAATTGCATGGCATTGTCACAAGGATAGACCTACTCACCAATGGATTCGAATTGAGAGTTCTGAATTAAATACTTGCATATACAATTACCTGACATTCGACAAGGCTAACTAGCCCACTCATTTGGGAGAGAATGGCCTCTTTAACAAGTGGTGCTTCGAGAATTGGATATCCACATCCAAAAGAACGAGAGAAGAATACCATCTCACACCTTATCAGAAATCAACACAAGATGGATCAAAGATCTAAATATAAGAGCCTAAACCATAAAGACCTTGGAAGATAATGTAGGAAAGCATCTACAGGACCTTGTAATAGGAAATGGTTTCAGGAACTTCACAGCCAACACGGGCAGTAAGACAAAAAATAGTTAAATGGGATCTCATCAAAATTAAAGACGTCTGCACCTCAAAGGACGTTACTAAGAAAATAAAAAGGCAGCCTACCCAATGGGAGAAAATATTTGGCCACCACATATCTGACGAGACTAATACCCTGCATATATAAAAAAATCCTATACCTTGAAAATAAAAGGACAAACAACCCATTTAAAAAATGGGCAAGTGACCCGAAAAGACACTTCCCCAAGGAAGGAATACCAAGGCCTAAAAAGCACATGAAAAAATGCTTGATATCGCTTGCTATCAGGGAAATGCAAATCAAAACTGCAATGAGATACCATTTATACCCATCAGAACGGCATCTATTTAAAAAAGCAGACTCTAAGTGTTGGAGAGGATGTGGAAGAATAGGATATCTCATCCACTGCTGGTGGGATTGTAGAATGGTCCAGCAACTGTGGAGGAAAGATTGGTGGTTCCTCAGAAATATAACAATAGATTTTCCCTATGATCCAGCAATTCCACTGGTGGGTAAATACCCAGAAGAACTGAAAGCAAAGACAGGACCAGATATACGCACACTAATGTTCATAATAGCATTGTTCACCATTTACAAAAGTTGGAACCAGCCCTGGTGCCCATCAAGAGATGAATGGATAAGCAAAACGTGGTTCATACATACAATGGAATATTACTCAGCTGTAAGATGGAATAAAGTGCTAACACATGGAATAACGGGGATGAATCTTGAAGACCTAATGTTGAGTGAAGCAAGCCAGGCATTGAAGGATGAACAATATATGACCTCACTAATTTGAACTGAGGAATGTGAGCAGTGTCTGAGAACCATTGTCTGAAAGATAGGTTAACATAACGGAGAGGAAGAGAAGAGTAGGTTGTGAGCCATCACCATATGGACATAAACTATGGTAAAGGGATAGAATACAGATGCATATTGAAGGATAGGCGAGATGGGTAGTGATATTACTGGTTTGGTGGCACATGGTGACAGATGGTTAGATTAGGAAGGGCAGTTTGGAATACCCAGGGCCTGTATCTATGAATTGTGAAATTCCATGAGTCAAGACAGGGGAGTGTCATAGACCCCTGGGGGGATGGGGAGGAAGGAACAGTTAAGATCAAATGAGGTATTTAGTGGTCATGGAAAAGGTTTTGCATTACCTTGCAGTAATTGACACAGGACATGGCAAATATCATCAAAAATTATTAAACTGTACCGTCTAAATTGTAACCTATACTGTAAAACCCTTGACTATGTTTAATTGCTATATTTTACTATATGTATAACAGTTATAACAATGCTAACATCCATTTCTTAAAAGGATTTTAATATGGGTTGGGGAAGTGGGAGGGAAGTTGGGTATGTGGGAGTCTCTGGTATTCCATGTGTGACTTTGCTGTGACCTAAAATTTCTTTGAAAATTAAATGAAAATTTGGGAGACACTGGGAAATGAGAGGGAGAAAGTGTATAAGTACATTAGACATGCAATAATACAGTGACAAAAGGAAAAAAGTATAATTTTTTTAAAAAGGGATTTTTTTTTGTTTTTTTTCCTATTTTTTTGAATGTCCCAATCCACTAATTATATTTATTTTTAGTTTAGTTTTTTTTCTCCTGAGTTTCCTTGTATTTATCTCTTGCATTTAAGCTCATCATTATTATTTCTTTATCCTATTAATTGTATTTGGTAGTTATATGGGCTTCATGTTGAAGGAAGGTTTAAAATACAGAAAGGTTACAATGGGGGCTGCAGAGGATCATTGGTGGGGGTGTCTGGGATGGGAGATTCATGGGAGTAAATACATCTGAATATAATGAAAGATATATGAAATTGTTCAAATGATCAAGAGATGGGGCAGGTTAATGGTTTGTAGACAATCACTCAATAAATGAGGGAATCTGAAATCCCAGCCTGGAGAGCTCTACCACATTCTCCAAGGGAGCAGCAACAGTCCCGTGAGTGCAGGAGCAGTGTTTGGCAAAAGAGGATGGCCCACTGATGGGTGCTTGTTATTGATGACTAGCCTTATGAGTCTTTGCTCTTGTAATTGAAACTTAGTCTACTGTCATGGGGTGCCTAAGTGTTGCCAACTGGGAGCCTACTTGTTGCTCAAATGTGGCCTCTCTAAGCAAAACTCAAGATATGAATGCATTACCTTCCCCCCAATGTGGGACATGACCCTCGGGGATGGAGCTCCCTGGCAATGAGGGATTAATACCATGTGGCACCTGCAACATGATTGGTAGAAGATCTTGAATAAAGGGGGAAAAGATAAAGAGAAATGATTTCATGTGCCTGAGAGACTTCAAAGAGAGTTCAGAGGTCATCCCAGAGGTAATGCTTACGCACACCTCAGTAGGATCCCATAGAACACCAAACTGGATATCACCACACAGAGGGGCTCCTGCGGGCTCTGGAGATACCCAGGTTCAATATAAGTGGGAATAGCCACAGAGATTGTTGCCATATTAGTGGGCTCTTATTTGGAATCTGTGCTCCTGAGAATGATAGAGTTGGACTCAAATAAGTCCTCCCTGCATATGGTCCATCAGTCCATTCTATTCAAACCTATATGTGATGCTGGAGTTATTAGGTGTACTTCCAGAGATTGGAGCCTCTAGTCTACCTATGTGCCAGGTGTGCCTGGAATCATGGTGGAGCTGCAATTCCTACCCTAAAGCAAAATGGGCTCATCCAAATCACCTGGCTTGGATATGACGATGGGCAATGGCCATCCCAGGGAATGGAGAGGGTCTGCAGCTGCAAGCATGTTAATCCCATGCAGTGTATCCATGGGATATAAGATCTCTCCCACTTGGAGATGGAGTGGACATCACCATCCCAATCCCTCAGGATTGGTGGAAGAACTATGGACCAGAGTGGACTTAATGGTATTCTGTTGTAGACATATTGTAATTCAAGCAATGGAAGAAATTAGAACAGTGAGGTGGAGCTGGTGGCCATTGGATGCTTTCGGGGCAGCAAGGGAAAGGGCGGTTGAAATACAGAAGACTTTTCGGGACTTGGGGTTTTTTATGAGTGGCATTGTGTTATTGTGGCAGAACTGTGTGATAGACAGTGTGGTCTACGATGTGAACTGTGGTCTATGCTTGGTGGCAAGGCCCCACAATGTGTACAACCATAATGGGTGATGTGCCACACTGATGAAGGATGTTTGTTTGGGATGTTGTGGGAAGTGTGGGAAGTGGGAAACATGGGAATCCCTGTAATTTCTGTGTAATATTTAGGTAATCTAAGCACCTTTTAAATATATATATATATATGTGAAGAAATAACATTTATGTAAGCTAATGTACATATATGCATATATATTTATATATAATTTTACAAATATTAGTATGTATTGTGAAAATTTTGATTTTTACCCACAATAAAAAATGAGAAAAAAGAAAGAAAATGCTGCAATAATGGGAAGCAATATTTTTAAAATGGTAATTTTTTTAAATGCTTACCCACAATGTAATTGGTTGAAGAACCAGTGAAAACAAGAAGGATAATTTGAAATAATTGGAAAGCCCATCTTTACATAAACTAAGAGAAATCTCGAGTTCTGATGCATGAATTAGTGGTAACAAATTCAACACACATGAGTGTGGAAGAAGGTGTGGCAGGAGCAGATCTCAGAACAAACTGCAAGTCCACTTTTTCTCAAGGAAAGGGACCCTGAATTACACAGTCACATCCACTTCCTTAAAACATTGGCAACAAGTTGCACAGACTGGAGGTGGAGATTCTTTGGAGATTCACATTCATTCCATTCACAGGTTTTCTCTCCGGTATGAATGTGGTAATGTTTAATGAGATACTGCGTCTGGCTGAAGGCTTTCCTACATTTCTTACATATATAGTGTTTCCCTCCTCTATGAAATTTCTCATGGTCAGTGAGATTTTATTTGCTACTGAAGGCATTCCTACATTCCTACATATATAGGAGATCTCTAATTTGTCTTCTTTTGTGTGTAATGAGGCTTGATTTCTGAATGAAAGCTTTCCCACATCCATCACATTCATAAGGATTCTCTCTGGTATGTATTCTCAGATGGTGAACGAGGTTTTCCTTCTGGTTGAACTCTTTGGCACGTTCATTGCATACATAGGGTTTTTTCCAGAATGAATGCTTTGATGTTTAATGAATGGTTGCTTTCACCTGAAGTCTTTTTTGCATTCTTTACATTCATTTTCTTTCTCTCTAATATGAGTTCTTCATGTTCCGTGAGATATGATTTGTACCTAAAGGCTTTTTCTCATGACCTATGTGCATACCGTTTCTTTGCAGTAGGAAATCCCTTGTACCTGAGATATGACATTTGAATTAGAGCTTTCCCAGATATATATGATTTCTCTTCAGTAAGAATTTTCCGGTGAATAAAGAGGTTTTCTGTCAGGTTGAAAACTTTCCCACATGTATGACACTTCTATCTTTGTTCCCCTGAATGGCTTTTAAAATGAGGAGTACAAAATGATAGTAAAGAGCAGCCTACACTCAGGACACTAATATGGTTAATATCTAGTTTAAATTTTCCCATATTCCGTGAGATTTGTTCCTTATGGAAGCATTCCCATGTTCATTACAATACTAACTAATGTATGAATATTTCATGCTCAATGAGATTTAATGCCTGGCTGAAGAATTTCCAATATTCCTTTCATGCACAGGGTTTTACTACTGCATGTTTCTTTGATGTGACTCTAGCTTTCTGAAATTCATGAAATCCCAAATGGTTTCTCTGAAGGATTAATTCTCAGGTATCTCATGAGGTTGAATTTCCAAGAAAACTTCACACTCATTACACTGAAAGGGGAGGACTACAATGTGGGGCAAATTCCTTCCAAGTAAAGTTATATTAATAGAATTTTTTTTTGAGGAAACAATGCTTGTGGTTAGAGAAAAGCTTTTCCCAACTTTATTACATTCTCTGCCTTCATCTTAAGTCTGTACTGCTGTGGAAGTGTATATAGATTCACTCACAAGCTTTTGTATGTGGTTTTTTCCACTTCATAATGTCCTATGCTTCTTCATAGATTTTGGGGTGCAGCAAATGCAGTGCCTAGAGGGAAATTTATAGCATTGAATGCACTCATTAGAAAAGAGGAAAGACGCAATATCAATCATCTAATTGTCCGATTTGTGAATTGCAACAATTTCTCCTTTTTATTTGTCCTATCATTACAGCCTCGTCTTACTTCAAATCAGCATCGCATCCAGTTTGGTGAGTTCCTTACTAGGAAATGGGGAAGTGACACAGCACGGGATTAATGATGGGGACAAAACAAAACCCCATAAATTAACCCTTGAACATTCAGTCTTCTGAAGGATAAGAAAGACACAGCTTCCAAAGATTCACGAGTAAGGGGGCCCCAGAACAAAGGCCTAAATTGCAACCCAGGAAATCCTGACACATTCCTTTGGGCTGACTATTTTTATTCAATTTTTTTTCCTTCTATTTACTTGGATGAGTTGCACTATTTAATATTCTGTAAAGTTTACCTGGGAAATTATAACACTTTTGCTTGCCTTCCCAAATCCACACTTATTATTTTATTTTTTTTCATTTTTTAAAAAAGATTTTATTTATTTATTCATTTATCGCCCCCCCCCCTTGCTGCTTGTGCTCGCTGGGTCAGCTAACCACGCCGTGCAGGCGGGCTTGCCTTCACCAGGAGGCCCCAGGAACCGAACCCGGGCCTCCCATATGGTAAACGGGAGCCCTACTGATTGAGCCACAGCCGCTTCCCTTATTATTTGTTATACACTTGTGAAATAATGTATTTTAAAACATTTTATATCCTGTATTAGTCAGACAAAGGGGTGCTGATGCAAAATATCAGAAATCTCTTGGTCTTTATAAAGGGTATTTATTTGAGGTAGAAGCTTCCATTTACCCGGCCATAAAGTATAAGTTTCTTCCTTAACCAAATTCTGTTACCCTGTCTTGGAGCAAGACAGCTGCTGACATTTGCCAAGGTTCTGGTTTATTTTGTTCCTCTCTTCCCAGGGCTGCGTTTCTCCCTGAGCTCAGCTCCTCTGTTTCTTCCTCAAGGACAGCTGTAGTCTATGAGGCTCTCTAAGCTTTGCCTCTCTCCACAAGGCCTGCTGTGAACAGTCAGGTGAATGGCTTCTCTCTTGTCCCCAGGGCCTCCTTTCCTTGCTCATCAGAACTCCAACATCAAAAACTACTCCAATTCTGTCCATTGCCATGTCTTTTTATGTGTGAGGCCCCACCCATTAATGGGCAGGGCTCAAGTGCCCTACAAACTGTTAACCAGTCAACACCCTTATCATAACTTAATCATGCCCAGATTAACAGACCAGTTTACAAGCATCGTCCCATAAACATTGTTGGAATGCATAACGATATCAAACTGCTACATATCCAGTTACCCATCTTATGCTATATATTATTTTATGGTGTATTTGAACACTTTATTGATGTCCTAGGCCACGGATATCATTATTACTTTATCCATTCAATAGTCATTTCGGTATATGAATTTAATTAACAGATATTGTTCTTCAATCCATCCTGAATCTTGATCCTTCTGAGAATATTTTTTCTGCCTGAAGAATATTCTTTTACATTCCTTTAAAGTGAGTTGCTTCTAGCAAACTTTATTAGTTTTTACTCACCTGTAATAGTATTTATTTCATTTCTTCCTGAAGCATTGAGATGAATTAAATCTCAGGCCATCTATTATCTCCAATGTTTTGAGAGCACCCTTACAGTTGAATTTCTCCATTCTGTTGTAATCAGTTCTTTAGAGAAAAAATTAGGGACTTTCAGTTTTACAGCCTGCTCCCTCCCCACCCCAGGCAAAATCTTTGCACTGTGGCTCTGGGGATGTGAATAATGGCTCAACTCTGAGTTACACACCTGATTTTGGAGCTAAGATTTGGTGGAGAAAGCACAGTATATCGTGTTCTTCGTGGGATATTTCTAGGGACCAGTGCAATGTTGGTCAGCAGCCCATTTTGCTCAATGATTGCCACACCCAAAGTACAGGAACTGCTCAGGAGTTCCCATTTCTCCCAGACTTAGGTGACCCATTCTGATCCCTGTGCCCTGGTTTAATGTCATCATTTGAGTCTTGTGTGGGCCCCAGAGAAGTATGTTCTTACTAACCTATTGCTGTGTGTGTAAGCCTTTTTTATGTAGGACATTTTGGTTAGATTCAGATAAGGGAAATTTCGATTAGGGCACTTTTTGTTAGAATGCTTTAGTTTAGTTAAGAGCCTCTGATTAGTTTTCAGGCACCAGAATGGATCCCAATCATTGTGCTGAAGTTCTACATACATGGAACACACAGAGTAGAGTGCTGCCGTGTTTACCCTGCCATGTGGGAGAGGGTTCAAAGATCTCCTACAGCTGTGGAGAGACACAGAAACCCTGAGAGGCTGAGGGAGAGGCCAGAGGCTGTAGTCATGGAGCAGCTTGAAGCTGAAGACATCCAGGCAAGAGGAGAAGGGAGAGGTGTGAGCAATTGTGTCTGATGTGCCACTGCTGAGCTCTGGGAGAAAGTGTGTTTGGAGGAGAAGGCAGAGAGAGACAGGCAGGCCCAACACTTTGCCTTGGCAGGATTCCTGCAGCAGCTGAACCGGGGTAAGAGAGCATTTAAATGATGACCTGATGTGGACATTTTCACAGCCTCAAAACTGTAAGCTTTGAACCTAATAAATTCCAATAAAAGCCAACCTACTTTGGGTATTTTGCATTGGCAGCACTGGGAAACTCAAACAGCTGAAGACACAGAGTTGGAGAGCTGCCCTGTTCCCAAATAGCAGTATGATGCTAATGCTCAGTGATTTCACCTGTAAACTGTGGGTATCTCCAGACTAGGCAGGAATGAGAATGGGTAAGTTGGGGGGAAATGCTCTTGGCAAGGAAGGCCTGCAAGACAGGGAGATAGGCAGTGATGTCAGAGGGTTTGGGAATTAGTATAAAGTCACAGATGCCCCAGTATGATATGCCTGCCTCATGCAGTGGTTGGCCAGATGGGCAGGGGCAGATAAAATCATGGGACCTGTGGTCTGGTGCAGCAGAGAAGTCACGGCACACAGAGGAGTCTCCCAGCTCCTGACCCTTTTGCCCTTACCACCTTCCCTTGACTTCCAGCCTGTACCCTCTGAGGAGGCTGCTCTTACTGTAACCCTCCTGGGTCACAGGCACAGACTTAAGTCTCCTGCTTCTAGTTCTACATTCACCTTCTCCAATTTTGGGGCAGCTAAAAAAAAGCAATGCCACGATGAAACATGTTGGTGTCAGGAAAGAAATGTCAAAATTCACATGACAGCATTGACCAAAACAATAACACCACCAGGATGAGAAACATTAGGACAGTGACCCTAATAAATAGTACAGGAATCCCAGAAAGTCCTGGGACCTAGGACTTACAAGAATAGAAGTGAGGTTGCGAGAGAGTGCAATGTTTGCAGAAAACCTCAGAGGGTGCAGATGCCAGATATTTCTAAGATTAATTAAATATATAATTTTCAACACTGTTGAAAATGATGCAGACCTCTTCAATCCCAGAAGAGAATGGAGGGGTTGGGTGGGAAGAAGCTGATATACACCCGAAGAAGCTGGAATATAACATGCGTTCACTGCAGTTCCCCCAAACCAGCGAGGGAACCAAACTCTCAGAACCCCATTTGAAAACCATCACCATAGGTTCAGGCTCCACAAAGGAGTACAGGGAAAAAGCCCTGGTCAGCACTCACAGCCTCATTTAGTGATGTGAGTCACTCTAGCAGGTCTAACCTGGGGAGTAAGCAGCAGGAGGTCCATCTTCTTCTGTGGTGCTAACAGCTCTCTAACCAGACATGTGAAGACAGCAGAGTGGCCTTCACACAGTCGCATCCATGTTCCTCGTGAACTGTGCTCACTTCTGCTGAGGGAAGATTCCACCTGTCCAGACAGATGGGGGTGATGCTGACGGGAGGGAGCACTATTCTTTATGAGTGACTATATTTGCAAAGATTGAGGGGAAGTGCCCCCACACCCAGTAATGTTGCAGATACAAATCACTACCTTCAAATCAACCACTTTGTATGATTTCTTTGTGTACTATTTTCATAATTTCCTTTAAGTGATAAACAAATTATCCGTGCAAAGATTATAAAAATAATTTATGTCTGTTATGGCAAACACTAAAATTCATTCTCTGGCCTCAACTGCCATTCCTCCTTCCTCAAAATTATCTGCATTGGCAGTTTCTTTTTGGGTACACATTTCTGTTTGTAAATACATGTGCTCTCTTGTTTCATCCATCCCACAGTATTGGGGTACAACTTAAGAATATAAATAACTTTTTTAATTTCTTAAAATACTTGAGATTAGAAGTATATCTCCAAATTTTGAAAGGATAATCTCTGATTTAAAATAATAAGGAAAAATGGAGTTAAGTAGAAAGCAGGCAACTATAATTCTGTGGCTCTTAAACTTGAATCCACATCACAATTAGGTGAAGAAACTGAAAAAATATAAATGGTTAAGGTGCCTTAGAAGAAAATGCTACAATAATGGGCAGCATCATTTTAAAAATGGTAATTTTTAAATGCTTACCCAGTTTGTAATGGATTGAAGAACCCATGAAAACACCCAGGATAATTTGAAATAAGTGGAAAGCCCATCTTTACATAAGCTAACAGAAATCTCATGTTCTGATGCATAAATTAGTGGTAACAAATTGAACACAGATTTTTATAATTCACCTTGGAGGTAGACGGTGCCAGGAATGATCCAAACAAAGTTTGGGATGAGGGGACCTTGCTCCATGTGCAATGCAGGCAAATTTATTTAGGCTGAAGTTGCTTTTTATACTACAAAGCTGATAACAAAAGTAGGGCGTCCTTCACTAGTTCCTCAGTTTGGTACGTGAGAGCACTGTTTGTTTCTGTATTTCCAGACAATCTTTCTTGGGAACTCAGACCATAACATCTTAATGGTGTGTTCATTCCGCTCTGGCTCCTCCTACTGATGCTTGCAGTATGCAGTGACCTTGGAGACATTTACTAATGTTTCTCTGTCAGTAAACATGCTTTTTAAATGCTTAAGCCATTATAGTCTGGTTCTCAGCATCTTTTCCAACAACTCCCCCTTTTTTGTTTTATGTCCGGGGTGACTGTGCCAGTCTTAGGTTGCCCTCCTCTGAAGGTCTTACCCATCCCTGGCCACCAGCCAAGCTCAATGGACAGGAGTTTGAGATTCAAGGGTTTTAAGCAGAATCAAGTTATTAGCATGGCTGGCTTATCCAGCCCTATTAATGTGGGACAGCAGGGCTTTGCAAATACCTTCTAATAAAGTTAAGAGTAGCACACTACCAATTATCACCACACTGAAGTTTGCAAGTACAGAGGTTGATTTACACAAATGTAAGGGGTTTATTTTATTTAATTAATCTGTCACTGATTGCCAAAATTTGCTAACTGAAAGCGTAGGAAGTTGATTCTGAGACATGCTCAAAATCCTGTTTTGCAAATCGGTAATTTCTTTTTTTTTTTAACTTTTTATTTTGATATAATTTTTTTTTATAAATATATATGCATATATGTGTATTTGCTTACAAAATTGTTGTATATATATATATATATATTAAGAGGTGCTTAGATTACCCAAAATATTACACGGAACCCACTGGGATTCCCATGTTGCCCACCTCCCACACCTCCCATCACATCCCACACAAAAATCTCCCACATTGAGGCCCACCACCCTCAATGAACTTACACATCCTGGAGCCTTGCCACCAACCATAGACCACAGTTCACACTGTAAACGGCGGTCAAATTGGTAATTTCTATAGAAAAATTTGTTTGATGACCTATTAAATAATTTTAATTATTTCACATTCATAATTGGAATCATTGTATGGGAGAGTAGTTATAAAAAAAGCACTTTCATTCCAATCACACTTCAAAACCTCGTTTTAAATTTAGATTATATACCTAATCTCCCATTTGTGTAACAGCCATCTCTAAGTCATTAAGCCTATTATTAATTTTCCCATCAATAAATGCCTGACTATGCCATAGCTCACTAGCATTTTTCTGCCAATTTCAAACATATTGTCATATTTGGATAGCCTCATGTAGAGCAGTTTCTGACTCAGGAGCAGCTGTAATAATACCTATCAGCCCTAATACAGCAGCTATAATTAATGCAATTAAACATTTGGTTCTTTTCAAATAATGATTTAGAAAGGGCCAAAGGATTTGGTTCTCAGGGGAAGACTGCAAGCAGCAATTCATGTGAACCTGAAGCCATATTCCACGATGCCATTTTCCTATTAGAACCTCAGTAGAATTTTCTTGTAAAACAAAATTTGATACACAAGTGTAAAGGGAGCAATTGCTGCAGAAAAACCATGTTTGATTAATGCTCACTCTTCCAACTATAAAAAATATGGGATCCCATACACATATTTTAAGAAATTAAGTGGATTTTCTTTTTAAACTGGTAATATTAGTTTTCCTGCCTTGCCATTCAAAAGTTGGGCTAGTTCCCAAAAATAATTTCCACAAATACTTTTTAATTTTGTTAAGTTTAGTGTCGCATTGTTGTGGGATAAATATTCCCTGATGAATCCAATTTAGTGACGTATTTATACTTATGACATCCCCAAAATTCCAAAAATAATGATAGCTTTCATCGGTTGTTTTTGTTGAATTATTAATTTTTCAACATATAGTTGTGTTTACATTAGTTTTCATTATCCCTATAAAGGCCCAATTCAATAAAATTCTATAGGAATTTTTAAAGAGCACAGCCTCAGAAGAAACATGGCATGTATGCCATTTATAACTTTGTTCTATGATTTTGGGGCTGTATACATGGATCAATGGATGCTAGACAGATAGGTCATTCAAGAAAATGCAAGGTTTAATTTTCAATATATTTCCCTTTCTACTCAGGTTTTAGAGGAAGGAGAGAATAAATGGGCCAAAGAAAATAAAAAATCTAATTAATATAAACAGGGTAGGATTTGTCCCCGCAAGACAAAAATTATAAAAGAGGTCAATTAGTAATATAAGCCAAATATGTTTAATTATGTGAAGGTGCAATAACTACTGACGTTTCAAGGTAAGCATAGCAAAGAATAACTGTTTTAGAGTGACATTATAACTTTTTGATGTTATCATCTTTTCTGCTTCTTGTGTCAGCTTCTTTGACTTGTAAATGTCTAGGTTTCAGATATCTGGACAGGACCCAAAACTGATCTCCTTTATCAGTAATGATAAGAGCAATACCTCGACATTATATCCTAACTTAATTTCTGCATTTTCTCATTGATTATTATCTTTTTGCTTTCAATAAACTAGTTGTCCAATATTTGTTTCTGTATTTTTGACTTATTTTTGCAAGAAATGCCCTGCTGCTGATATATGTGATTCAGACCTTCGGCTTAAAATTTTTATACTAAGAAATGCTTGATATAATTGTTTACACACCTCACCATTTCCACCTGTTTTTTTTTTTTTTTGTAACATTTATAAATAGAGGTTTAACTGTTAATTTTTTATGATAACTATACATACATTCACAGCCTTACTAAATCAGGGGATACACTGATATACTTAGCTTATTTTTTGCTAGAGCCCTGGATAGATACAAGATAAATATTAATATATATTTAATTTAATAAACATATTAACAATAAGGGTGAGAAACAAATAAAATAACTAATTAAATGATTAAGTCAATATTGAACAAAGTTACAGAATGAGAGATAAATAGTGCAGTCTTACATATATACTTACCAATATTTGGTTTGTAGCTGGGAAATGTTGAGTTGTTGAAGTAGCAACTGATACTAGAGTTTTGGTTCACTGTGTTTAGGATTAATGAATTTGATACTATAGATGCCAACTTGTGAGTATTTTGCTAATTCCTGACAAAGGGGTCAGCGTCCTCAGGAAGTAACACAACACTCTCTGGACAGTACATTTTAAGGTTTATGCATCAATCCCTGGGATAGTGGCCAGCTCACCCAGGGAGGAATACAACACCCATTGAAATGCACTTTATCATTTTTAATTTGTTACAAAACTTCCTTGATGTGCTTACTATTTTACTTTCCAATATTTTTCCTGAAATGTGAAAAGTGTTAACTGGCAAGGCATTGGTTTTTTGATTAACAAAGTTTTCTGTATGATGCTTTACTTTTAGGCTTGAACAGTACTTGCCAGACTTGTTTTTTAATATAACTAGTTTCAGGACTGTCAAAATTCAAAACAAGAGATTTACATATACATTTAATAAAACACATTTATGTGTAATATACAAGTTATTAAATTACTTAATTATGCAATGTATTTTATTAAAGTTTATTATTTAAGTAATTATACATAATTCATAACTACAGTAGATTATACAACAACTGACATCCAATGAATAACCTTTTATTTCTTAAGCATTTAAGATTCTTAGTAGCATGATTAGAATGACCTCAATTTCTTTATTTTGTAAAGTTTGAGACATAGGTAAAAACAAATTAGTATTTCTTATTTGGGCTGTGGCATAATACATTAACTTGTAATTTTCATTTGTTCTGTTTTTAACATTATATTTAGATTTGGGGCTGTTGCCTACAGTGTTGAATTTAAACTTGATTTATTGTTGGCTATTTTACAGGAAGGGGAATGTGGGTTGGCTTGACTTGTTTAAGAAAATATTAAAGAAAGCTTAAGTAAATTTTAAAACAAAGTGATAGTGTCATAACTGGATATTATTTTTTTGCAACAAATAGCAATATTTGGGACCACTGCATACTGCTGTCGTGTTATTTTATTTTACTGTATTTTACTGTTATGCATTGCCCCAGCAGCCTTTAATGGCTGCTTTCTTCTTGTAGTTATAACTAAATATTATGATTAATAGCATTATATTTTATTTACTATTATATTGAAACATTATTATATTTTCAGGAATTTTATACACTTTTAAAGTATTCATATGAATTTTTATTCATATAAATTTAATTGTTATAAAATTAGAAAATATCTTTTAATTATAAAACAATTTTAAATACTTCATTCAACTTATATCACAAGAACTTAACTATTTTTAGTATTTTACCTTTTTTAGGTAAAAGTCTTAGTTATTTGTGACAGTTTGAAATAAAAGCCATCTTTTAGGATTTGACTTTGAGAAAGCAGGTTTGGACGTTGTGTTCTTTTTAAAAGTGATAAGAACTGTTTTTCAATGGAAATGATAAGTTTAAAGTACAAGAAGCTATTTTGATGAAACAGATTTTCTTTAATCCATACTGATTATTTAGGAGAAAAACTTTGTAAACTTTTACTAAAACAGAATATCTGACTTGAGAAACTTTGAGAAAGAATAAATCTTCAACTTTATATTATTACTTTGTTTGACATTAAAGCTTTAAAAATTTTTTAGATAGAATGCTTAAATTTTACTTAGCTTTGACCACAAAAATTCATTTTTCACAAGCCTTTTGCACTTTTATATCTTTTCATGTTTTGTCCCACATTTTACTTTGTTTTAATAACTAGTTATTTTATCTTAGGATAAAATGACTTTCTTTTCTTTAAAATAAACACATTCTATATACCATCCATACTTAAGTTACCACAATGATTTTGGAAACTACTTCCAAGCAAACTTCTGACAACCTATAATTACCATCAACATTAAACAAACTTGTTAGAATAATGATTTAAATTGAGTATAACTATTTTTATTATTTTAAACAAATATACATAATTATTTATTAATATATGTGCTTATTTAATTTTTGGCAATTTGAATATAGCTCCCATAATAATCTTCATTATCAATTTAATATTACCCTCTGGAGGTATTAAAATATACGTTGACACAGAACAAACAGACAAATACAAAAAAGAATTATGACACACTAACAGAATTATAATGCTTACTAATATGACTGATAATTTTCACACCATTGCTATGGCTGTTTTCAAGACCTCCATCATTTCACATCTTCGGTTTTACTGTTTTAAAGATTTTTTATGGAGTCTGTATTATCTGTAATATATAAGCTTGTTCTTTGAAACACTTTTGTTCATAATCAGCAACCAGCCAGGGCAACTTAAACAGCATTAATACAGTTAAGCTGTAATTTAGCAGTTTATACAGATATTTAACATGTATATTTTGGATTACTACTCTTTAGGAGTAAATATAGGCTCAAAGTTCAGATTTCTGGGATAGGCCCCTTAATTCTTGTTCTTAATTTTTGGCATACCCAGTGAAGGAGTAATAAACTTTGTTTCAGCTGAGGAAGGATCGACAGCTGTACTGCTTTTGGTAACAGCCTTAAGTTCTCTTACAGCCTTGAGTGAATTGCACTGTTGTTGACTGGGTAGATTTGAGCAAGGCTGGGAAATATGCTTATATTGTTTGTCTGAAGGCCTTGAGCAAGGCGTGCTTGAAAATTCTCAACTTATTAATGAGAATACCATTTTTATGATATTTAGATTGGTATTCCTTGGCCCAGTGTAACCCTCTTTGTCATTTTGGACACACACAGATTGATATTGATTTATTTTTTCTCCTAAATGGAGCTCTTACACTAGATTTGGCTTGGCAATCTTTTTTCATATGACTTGGTTTCCCACATTTAAAGCAATTTAAATTAGTAATCATAGGACTACGTACATTTAGAGCAGCTGCAAGTAGGTTCATGTTATAGGTATAAGGCCCACAGTTTCGGCATATTTTTATATAATCCTATAAAGTCCTTCCATTTGCCTTTATTGGACATAAAGCCTTTTTACATTCACTGTTAGCATTATCAAAACCAACATTAGAATAAGCATTTTTTAAAAGATCACATTGAGTTACTGTCTTGTAGACTACATCTGCCAGCCTTGCTACAAAATCAGCATAGGGTTCAGTATTTCCTTGAATATTTTTGTAAATCATTGTACAGCCTGTCCAGGGGTGTAGATTCATCATCAGGCAGCTAGGCTGCACAATCGCACTTGTACAATGACAATATCATCATATTGAGCTTGGCGAGGAATCCCAGCCTATTGACCTGTTCCTCATATATGTTCAGAAATAATAGGCACTAGTGAATTTTGCTGTTGATTTCATCGTGCTAAAATATTAGTTTCATCAGCCCACCAAGTTTTAAATTGTAGAAATTCTCCTGAATTAAGAAGAGCTTGAACTAACAAATCCCAATCCCAGGGTATTAATCTGTTTGCTTGTGACATTTTTGCACCAATTCTTGAGTATAAGGAGAATTTACACCTTATTGAATGCTTGCTTGTTTTAATTTTTTGATAGTTTTAAATGGAATAGGAGCAGGCTCATATTGTGCATCCCCTTGGGGATTGTTAGCATCTACTGGAATTTGTGTTCCTGTTATTGGAAAAGTAAAAAGAATTATTTCATAGCCTCTGAATTTCCTTCTCTACTTCCCTGTGCTATACATTTCATATTTGAAGAGAATGGTGCTGGTACAAAAACAGAAACTTTTGGAGGGTCATCAAATATTGTAAACAATGGATCAGTAGATACCTAGTAGGAGGAGATGCTGGTTCAAAAAGCAATAAATCATATTTTGGTGCAGATGGCTTAACTACCACTGGAAAAGTTCCATAAAATCCCTTTTTCTATTTTTTTCTTTTTATTAGACATGAGTTTATCTTTTTTTGCTTGTTCATTAATTTTTTCATATATATTTTCATTAAAATCATCATTAGCTTGTTCTGCTACAGTTTTAACAAGAGCAGTATTCATTTTAATATCTTCATTTTCATCTGAAGGTAATGGTTCAAGAGCAACAGAAATAAGACTATACAAAGATCATACCTGTATGGGAATTATTTTTCCCCTTTGAGGAATTATTTTTAAAGCTTTCATTACTGACTTCCATTGTTTCAGGTTTAAAATATTCTGCCTTTGCGGCTGAAGCCAATAATAATGTTTCTGTACAAGAGAAAAGACTTCTAGTAACTCTAAGATCGACACAGATACCCCTGTATTCTTTAATAGGGTCTTCAAATCTAGGGTATATTCCTCCGACCGAGTTGACTGATTACCCATTACCTTGATGATCAAGATTATTCGACTCACCAACAGAATGCAAGGGCCATCTGACCCAGTGGTCATTGTTTCCACAACATTTATCCAGAGAAAAGACAAGTCATGTCCCACATTGGGAGTCATCTGTTGTAACTCATCATGGAGGTAGATGGTGCTGCTTATGATCCAAAGAAAGTTTGGGTTCAGGGGACTTCACTCCATGTGAATGCAAGCAAGTTTATATAGGCTGAAGCTGTTTATTATACTACAAATCTCATAACAAAAGTAGGATGTTCTTCAAGAGTTTCTCAGCTTGTTATGTGAGAGCACTGCCTGTTTTTGTGTTCCCAGAAAATCTTTCTTGGGAATTCAGACAATAACATCTTAGTGGTGTGTTCGTTCCACTCTGCCTCCTCTTACTGATGTCTGCAGTATGCAGTGCTCTTGG
Organism: Tolypeutes matacus; assembly: GCA_026826555.1. Lineage (NCBI taxonomy): Eukaryota > Metazoa > Chordata > Mammalia > Cingulata > Chlamyphoridae > Tolypeutes > Tolypeutes matacus. The sequence continues at coordinate 256,604 of JAKSZT010053859.1, read as the reverse complement.
AAACATTTAATAATGTTTCTCTGCCAGCAAGCATGCTTTTAAAATTCTTAACCCTTTGTGCTCTGTCTCTCAGCATCTTATCCAACAAAGAATAAAGAGGCTTTCTGTCTGGTTGAAAACTTTCCCACATGTATTATATTTCTATGTTTGTTCCCCTGCATGGCTTTTAAAATGAGGAGTAAAAAAATGAATATAAATTGGAGACTACATTCAGGTAACACATATGGATTCTCTCTAGTTTGAATTTTCTCATATTCCATGAAGTTTTGTCTCAGATGGAAGCATTCCCATGTTCATTACAATGCTAACTAATGTATGAAATTTCATATTCAATGAGATTTAATGTATGGCTGAAGGAATAACAATATTCCTTACATACACAGGGTTTTACTCCTGCATCTTTCTTAATGTGAATCTAGGTTTCCCAAATTCATGAAATTCCAAATTCTTTCTTTGAAAGATTAATTCTCAGGTATCTCCTGAGGTTGAATTTCCAAGAAAACTTCACACTCTTTACACTTAAAGGAGAGGACTACCATGTGGGGCAAACTGGAAAAACTCATTGTCTTCATTCTTTTTTCCTTACATAGATTCCCTCATGCTTAAGCAAGCATGATGCAAATTCCTTAAAAGTGAAGTTACATTCATAGAAGTGATATTTTGAGGAAACCATGTTTGTGGTAAGAGAACATGTTTTCCCAACTTTCTTACATTCTCTACGTTCATCTTAGGATTCTACTGTTGTGGAAGTGGATATAGCTTCACTCACAAAACATTTGTTATGGATTTTTCTGCTTTTTAATGTCCTATGCTTCTTCATAGTTTGTGGGATGCAACAAAAGCAGGGCTTAGGTGGAAGTTTATAGCATTGAATGCATTCATTATAAAAGAGGACTGATCCAATGTCAATCATCAAAGCATCCAAATTGGGAAGTGCAACAATATCTCCTTTTAATTTGTTCTATCATTCATGGCTCTTCTTGCTTCAAATGTACATCACATCCAGTTTGTGACTTCATAACTAGGAAATGGGGAAGTGATACAGCACTTGATTTGTGATGGGAGAAAACAACACCCCATGAATCAAACTTGGATCTTTTAGGCTTTTGAAGGTTAAGAAAGGTGCAGCTTCCCAAGGTGCATGAGTAATTTGGCCCCAGAACAAAGGCCAAATTGAAACGCAGGAAATCCTGAACAGTTTGTTTCAGACTGACTATTTTCATTCAATTTTTTTCCTTCTATTTATTTGGTTGAGATGCAGTATTTTATATTCTTTAAAGTTTACTGGGGAAATTATACCACTTTTGCTGGCTTTACAAATCTGCACTTATTATTTGTTATTGACTTGCTAAATAATGTATTTTAAAACAATTTATATCCTGTCAGCCAAAGAGGTGCTGATTGAAAATACCAGAACTCTCTTGGTCTTTATACAGGGTATTTATTTCAGGTAGAAGCTCACAGTTACCAAGACATAAAGCATAAGTTTCTTCCTTCACCAAAGTCTGTTAGCCGGTCTTGGACTAAGACATTTGCCGACCTTTGCCAGGGTTCAGCCTTCTTTGGTTCCTTTCTTCCTAGGGCTGCATTTCTCTCTGGGCTCAGCTCCTCTGCGTCCTCCACAAGGTCAGGTGTAGACTATGAGGCTCTCCAAGCTTTGCCTCTCTCCACAAGGCCAGCTGTGAACTGTCAGGTGATTGGCTTGTCTCTTTCCCCAGAGCTTTCTGTCCTTGCACATCAGAACTCAAACATTAAAAACAACTCCAAACCTGTGCTTTGCCATGTCTTTTCATGTTTGAGACCCCAACCACCAGGGGGAGGGGCAAAACACTCTACTGACTGTGACCCAGTCAATGCCCTTATTATAAATTAATCATGCCCAGATTAACAGACAAGTTTACAAACATAATCAAATATCTATTTTTGGATTTCATAATGATATCAAACTGCTACATATCTATTTACCCATCTTATGATATATATTATTTTATGGTGTAGTTTAGCACTTTATTAATGTCCTAGGCCATGGATATCATTATTACTTTATCCATTCAATAGTCATTTAGATATATGAATTTATTAACAGATATTATTCTTCAATCCATCTTGAATCTTGGACTTTCTGAGACCATTTTCTTTCTGCCTGAAGAATATTATTTCACATTACTTTTAAAGTGGGTTACTGCTAGGAAACGATATTCGTTTTTAGTGATCTGTAAAATATTTATTTCAATTATTCCTGAAGGATTGAGATGAATTAAATCTCAGGCCCTCCACGATATCCACTCCTTTTGAGAGAACCCTTAGGGTCAAATTACTCCATTTGTTGTAAATGCAATCAGTTATTTGGAGAAGAAATTATGGGCTTTCAGTTTTAAAGCCTGCATCCTGCCTCCCACCAAACAGGCAAAATCTGTGCACACTGGCTCTGGGAATGGGAATATTGGCACACTTCTCTGAGTTACACACCTGATTTTGGAGCTAAGATTTGATCGAGAGAGCACAGTATATTGAGTTCTTGGGAACATACTAGGAACCAGTGAAATGGTGGTCAGCACCCCATTTTTATCAATGATGCCTCACCCAAAGTACAGCCAGTGATTCATGAGTTCCCATTTCTCCCAGACTTATGAGACCCCTCCTGATCACTGTGCCCTGGTTTAATGCCCTCGATTGAGTCTTGTGTGGACCCTGGGAACTATGTTCTTACTAACCAATTGCTCTGTGTGTAAGCCTTTTGTATGTAGGACATTTTAGTTAGATTCAGATAAGGGAGGTTTTGATTAGGTCATTTTTGTTAGATTCGCCTAGTGTAGTCAAGGGCCTCTAATTAGATTTCAGGCACCAGGATGAACCCCAATCATTCTGCTGAAGTCCTACATATATGGGGCACTACCAAGAAAGAGTGCTGCCATATTTACCGTGTCATGTGGGAGAGGGCTCCAGGATCTCCTACAGCTGTGAAGAAACTGAGAAACCCTGAGTGGCTGAGGGAGAGGCCAGAGGCTGGAGTCATGGAGCAGCTTGAAGCTGAAGATATCCAGGCCAGAGAAGAAGGGAAAGGTGTGAGCAATTATGTCCGATGGCCCACTGTTGAACTCAGGGAGAATGTGAGTTTTGAGGAGAAGGCAGAGAAAGACAGGCATGCTCAACATTTTCCCTTTGCAGGAGTCCAGCAGCAGTGGACCCTTGTGAAGACAGCATTTTTGATAATGCTTTGGTGTGGACATTTTCACAGCCTCAGAACTGAAAGCTTTAATCCTAATAAATTCTAATAAAAGCCAACCTATTTATGGTATTTTCATTGGCAGTGCTCTGCAAACTCAAACAACTAGGCATATAAGTTTGGAGAGCTGACCTGTTCCCAAATGGCAGTGTGATACAGCTGCCCAGTGAATTCATGTGTAAATTGTGGGTGTCTCCAGACTAGGCAGGAGTGAGTACTTTTAAGACTGAGGGGACAGTGCTCTTGGTCAGCACGGCCTGGAAGACAAGGTGTCATGCAAGGGAGTCACAAGGTTTGGGGACTAGTATAAAGTCACCTGCCCCAGTATGAGATACCTGTCTCAGACAGGTGATGGCCAGGTGTGCAGGGTGATATAAAAGAAAAGGACCTGGGGTCTGGTTCACAGAGGAGTCCAGGCACAGAGAGGAGACCACCAGCCCCTGCTCCTTTTGCCATTTCCTCATTCCCTTGACCTCATACTTTGACCCTCTGAGGAGGCTGCTCTTTCTGTACTCCTCGTGGTTCTCAGGCACAGACTCTTGTCTCCTCCTTCCAGCTCTATATTCACCTTCTCCAATCTTGGGGTAGCTAAAGAAATAGCAATGCCAAAAAGGTAATCTAAACACCTCTTAATATATATATATATATATATATATATATATATATATATATATATATAACATTTTTGTAAGCAAATACACATATATGCATATATATTTATATATCATTTTGCAAATGTTTGTACATATTGTGAGAATTTTGATTTTTACCCACAATAAAAATGAATTAAAAATTAAAAAAAAAAAGAATAAACCTGTTGGTGATAGGAAGAAAATGTAAAAATTCACATTAAAGCATTGGCAACAGAAATAATATCACCAGAATCAGCAACATTAGTCCAGTGACCCTAATGAATAATACAGAAATCCCAGAAAGTTCTGGGACCTAGGGCTGACAAGAATAGAAATGAGGTTATGAGAGAGAGCAATGTTTGCAGAAAACCTCAGAGGGTGTTGATACCAGATATTTCTCAGACTAATTAAGTATTAAATTTTCAACAGACTTTTAACAGTGTTGAAATGATGCAGAATTCCTCAATCCCAGAAGAAAACGGAGGGGTTGGATGGGAAGAAGCTGATGAACAACTGAAGAAGCTGGAATGTAACACATGTTCACCTCAGTTCCCCCTATCCAGAGAGGAAATGTCCTATTTTGGAACCAAACTCTCAGAACCCCAGTGAAAACCATCATCATAGGTTCTGGATCCACAAAGGAGGAGAGGGAGAAAGCCCTGCTCAGCACTCACAGCATCAGTTAGTGATGTGAATCACTCTGGCCGGTCTTCACTGGGGAGTAAGCATCAGGAAGTCTGTCTTCTCTTGTGGTGCTAACAGCCCTCTAACCAGACATGTGTAAAGAGCAGTGTTGCCTTCACATGTTAGCATCCATGTTCCTTGTGATCCATGCTCACTCTTGCTGAGGGGGGCCTCCACCCATCCAGGCAGCATGGGAGCATACCCAGGGGAGATAGCAGTTTTACTTTATGGGTGACTGTTTTTGCAAAGGGTGAGGTGACGTGCCCCCCAGTAATTTTGCTGATATAAATCAATATTTTCAAATCAACCACTCTGTATGCTTTCATTGTGTATAATTTTCAGAATTGCTTTTAACTTTAAACCAAATTATCCATGCAAATATTATAAAAATAAATTAAGTCTGTTATGACAAACAGTAAAATTCCTTCTCTGGCCTCAACCCCCATTCCTCCTTCCTCAGAATTATCTTCATTGAAAGATTCTTTTGGGTACATATTTCTGTTTGTAAATACATGCATTCTCTAGTTTCATCCATCCCACAACCCATCACATATGAGAAAAATATTGGAGTACAACTTAAAAATATAAATAAATCTCTAACTTCTTAAAATATGTGAGATTAGAAGTATATCATCTTATTCTGAAAGGATCATTTCTGATGTAAAATAATTAGGAAAGTTGGAGTTAAGTAGAAAGCAGGCCACTATAGTTCAGTGGCTGTTAAATTTGAATCTACATCAGAATCAGGTGAAGAAACTGAAAAAATATATATGGTTGGGGTGCCTTAAAGAAAATGCTACAGGAGAGAGGCAAGGTGGCATTTGTTTAGGAGGATACTCACTGACTAGCCCTCTGGGGATGGTCAATTGTAGGCAGGGACCTACCCAAGGGTCTGGGCTATGCGCACACTGAGTGAGAAGATTGGGTCACCTAGCAGCGGGCTGATTGACAGTGTCGAGTGATCGGTGGACATTCTTGAGTTTTGAGCCTGCCTGTGGTTGTTAACACACATGGCAGAGCCCCATCCACAGGGACAATGGCAGGTTTGAACCATGAATCCTGCAACCATGACTCACGCTCCCTCTTTGAAGCAGCATATTGTGAGGGAGGGAGGGCTCTGACAGAAGGTGTAGAGGGGCTTAACGTCTGTGGATTTGACTGCCTTGACCCCTTATAGCTTTGGGGATCATATAAGACAGTTTGAAACAGCACCAGGCTGAGGGCAGAAGGGAATCTGCTGAGGAAACCTGATTTAACCATCAGCCCACTGACACTGAGGCTTGGCCTTAGAGGGGCCAGAGTCAACCAATTTTATTGCTCTGCCCTGACAAGCATCATAGATACACTTCCTTGCAGAGGCCAGGAAGTGGGAAGGTCTTGATTAGTTTCCACAAGCCTATTTATGGTCCCATTTGTGAAGGGGGTGATCTAGCAGAAGACGTCTTTTGGGACTCTTATATCACAAAAAAAAAGAATAAAAAGAAGAAGAAGACAATCACTTTAAACAATGAATTCCTGTTCTTAATTTAGTGTAATACCGAAAATCTGACTCAAAACCTTCAGATAGGATCCAGAAGGGAAATTGATAAACACAAGCAGGCTTAGAGTATTTGCAAGGACCCTAGAAGGAACTCTTCCTCCTTAGCTTTGTTTGACTGCTTGCTGGTGTGGTTATTTGTTTTTTTCTTTGTTTATTAGTTGTCTCTTACTTTTCTTTCATCTTTCCTCCCCATTTTCTGTTTTCCTTCATTTAAAAAAAAATTAGGTACCGCTATCTTACCTCTTCTTTGATATTCTTCTTCTTCAGTGATTTCCCATTCTCGGTCTATATTGATATTTTATCCCAACCTATATCTAATACTTCCTTCATCTCTCTGCCTTCTGCTTTCTGTTGTGGTACTCAGACACCACGATTTTTCATTAGCCCACAAATTAAGGGTGCCAATTTCTATTCTATTTTTATTACTTCTTATTTTCTTAGTATGAACTTTTACATTTAAGCTCTTTCTTTACTCTTTCTCTCCCTCCTCATCATTCTAGCCTTCTAAATCATTTTATATATATATATTCCTCTTTTTGTTCCCCAGCCCATTGTAGGCACACCACTTTTTTTTCTTATTACTGTGCACTGTCTACCCAGTTATATATTAATTTCACTAAGTCCTATTTGGCCCCTTTTTGAAATTTTATCACTATTACTATTATCCTCCTTTTCTCACATATTTCAATCCCTCTGGAACAATTTTTTTCCTTCAAGGTAACATAGGAAGAAGCAAGGAAACAAAATAAAAAGAAAAGGTGTCAAAGAGAAAACACACACAGAGAACCACCAACTGAAAAAACTTGAGAAGTGTGAGAGAAGCTAATCAACTGAATAAACCCAGGAAGATAAAATGATGACCAGAGGGTAACAAAAAATTACAAACCACTTTGAGAAACACGAAGACATGGACCACTCCAATGAACAAACTAAAACCCAGGAATATATGCAGAACATTGAAAAACTAATCAAAGATTCCCAAACTAATATCATGAAACAAATTAATGAAGTGAAGGAAGACATTAAGACTATAAAGAAGACACTGGGAGAACATACTGAAGAAATAGGAAACATACAATAAAAGATAACAGATGTGATGGTCATCAATGGCACAGTCCAAGAAATCAAAAGATGCTGGATTCACATAACAACAGATATGAACAGGCAGAAGAAAGAATTACTGATGTGGAAGAAAATACAGCTGAAATCAGATAGTAGAACAGAGAGGCAAAAAAATATAAAAAGTCCAACAGGGACTCAGGGATTTAACTGACAACACAAAACACACAAACACATGCATTATGGGCATCCCAGAAGGAGAAGAGAAGGGAAAGGGAACAGAAGGAACATTGAAGGAAATAATGGCTGAAAACTTCCCAACCCTATTGAGAGAGATGGATGTGCAGATCCAGGAAGCAAAGCACACTCCAAACAGTATAAATCCCAACAGGTCAACTCCAAGACATATATCTGTCAAAATATTCAATGCTCAAGACAAAGAGAAAACCCTCAAGGCAGCAAGAGAAAAAAGAACAATCATATACAAGGGATGCACAATAAGATTAAGTGCTGATTTCTCATCTGATACCATGGAGGAAAGAAGACAGTGGTATGACATAATAAAAGTACTAAAAGAAAAAACTTCCAGCCAAAAATTCTGTATCCAGCAAAACTGACATTCAAAAATGATGGAGAATTCAAAATATTCACAAACAGAAATTAAGAGAGTATGTCAATAAGAAACTGTCACTTCAAGAAATACTAAAGGAAGTTCTACAAGGTGAAAGGACAAATCAATAGTTAGGAGAGTTTAAAAACAACCAAAAAATAAAAGGAGAAACAAAACAACATATGACATGCATTAATCCAAAGAAAATATGGCTGAAGTAAGGAATTCATTGTGAGCAATAACACTAAATGTTAATGGATTAAATTCACCACTCAAGAGATGCAGATGGACGGAATGGATAAAGAAATATGATCCATCATATTCTTTCTACAAGAAACCCACGTTCAACCCAGGGATTCAATGATTTCAGAAAGGTTGAGATTATACAAAGTAATTTCTCTGAGGACAATGGCATTAAATTGGAAATCACTAAGGGCCAGAGAAACAGGTTAGGCACAAGTATATGGGAGTTAAACAACACATTCTTAGACAAACAGTGGGTCAAGGAGGAAATCTCAAAATATATCAGTAACTACCTTGAAACTAATGAAAATCACAACACAACCTATAAAAACCTATGGGATGTAGACAAAGCTGTCCTGAGAGGGAATTCCATAGCCATAAATACATATGTTAAAAAAGAAGAAAGAACTAAAATTGAAGACCTAATTGAACGTTTGTAGGAATTGGAAAAACAACAACAAACTAAACTTAAAAGAATTAGAAAGGAGGAAATAACAAGGATTATAACTGAACTAAATGAAATAGAGGATAAGAAAGCACTTGAAAATATAAACAAAACCGAGAGCTGTTTCTTTGAGAATATCAATAAAATTGACAAACCCTTAGCTGGACTAACAAAGAAAAATAGAGAACAGATGCAAATACACAAAATAAGGAACGAGCAAGGGGATATCACTACTGACTCCACGGAAATAAATAGCATCATAAGAGGATACTTTGAAAAATTATAGCCAACAAGAATGAAAATAGGAGGAATATGGACAAGTTTGTAAAAACTCATGAACATCCTACATTGATGAAAGAAGAAATTGATTAACTCAACAGTCCAACTAGGGTAAAGAGGTACACTCAGTCATCAAAAAACTCCCAACTAAGAAGGGCCCAGGACCAGATGACTTCACAGCTGAATTCTACCAAACATTCCCGAAAGAGCTAACAGCTATTATACTTAAGGTCTTCCAAAGAATAGAAATAGAAGGGATATTGCCTAGCTCATTCTACGATTCCAACATTACCCTAATACCAAAACCAAACAAAGATATCACTAGAAAGGAAAATTACACATCAATTTCTCTAATTATCCGCGATCCTAAAATCCTCAACAAAATACTTGCTAATTGCATTCAACAACATATCAAAAGGATTATACAACACGACAAAGTGGGTTTCATGCCAGGTGTGCCAGGATGATTCAATATAAGAAAATGAATCAATGTAATACACCAAATAAACAAACTGAAAGAAAAAAATCCACATGATCCTCTCTATAGATGCAGAAAAAGCATTCTGTGAAATACAGCACTCTTTCCTGATAAAAACACTGCAACAGATAGGAATAAAAGAAATTTCTTGAATCTGATAAAGGGTATATATGAAAATCCAAAGCTAATTCATCTTCAATGGTGAAATCCTAAAAGCCTACCCTATGACATCAGGAACAAGACAAGGGTGCCCATTATCACCACTATTATTTAACATTGTCTAAAAAGTACTTGTTCTAGCACTGAGTCACGAAAAGGACATAAAAGGCATCCAGATTGGAAAAGAATAATGAAAACTTTCATTATTTGCAGATGACATGATTCTATACATAGAAAGCCCAGAGAAAGCTACAACAAAGCTTCTGGAACTTATAAAGGAGTTCAGTAATTTTGCAAGCTATAAGATCACTGCTCAAAAATCATTAGCATTTCTATATATGAATAATGAGCAATCAGAGGAGGAGCTCAAGAAAAAAATGCCATTAACAATACTAACTAAAAGAATCAAATACATAGAAATAAATTTAACTAAAGATGTAAAAGACGTGTATAAAAAAAACTACACAACACTGTTAAAGGTAATCAAAGAAGACTTAAATAAAGGGAAAAATATTCCCTGTTCATATATTGCAAGACTAAACATCATTAAGATATCTATCCTACCCAAACTAATCTACAGATTAAATGCAATCCCAATAAAAATCAACACTATATTATTCAAGGAACTGGAAAAACTAATACAAAATAAATTTGGAAAGGTAAGAGGCCCCGGATTGTCAAAGACATATTGAAAAAGATAAATGAAGATGTAGGTATCATATTACCAGACTTTAAAACATATTATAAAGCTACAGTGATCAAAACTGCATGGGATTGGCACAAGGATAGACCTACTGACCAATGGAATCGAATTGAGAGTTATGATACAGATCCTCACATATACAGTCAACTGATATTCCACAAGATTACCAAGGCCACTCAGTTGGGAGAGAATGACCTCTTTAACAAGTGGGGCTTGGAGAACTGGATATCTGTATCCAAAAGAATGAGAGAAGAATACCATCTCACACCTTATACACAAATCAACTCAATATAGATCAAAGATCTAAATATATGAGCCCAAACCATAAAGACCTTAGAAGATAATGTAGTAAAGCATCTACAGGACCTTGTGATAGGAAATGTTTTCATGAACTTCATAGCCAAAGCACGAGCAGCAAGAGAAAAAATAGATAAATGGGATCTCCTCAAAATTAAAAACTTCTGCACCTCAAAGGTCGTTATTAAGAAAATAAAAAGGCAGCCTAAACAATAGTAGAAAATATTTGACAACAATATATCTGATAAGAGCCCAATATCCTGCAAATATAAAGAAATTCTTCACCTTGAAAATAAAAAGACAAACAACCCATTTAAAAATGAGCAAGTGACCTGAAAGACACTTCTCCAAGGAAGAAATACCAAAGGCTAAAAAAGCACATGAAAAATGCTCCACATCGCTTGCTATCACGGAAATGCAAATCAAAACTACACTGAGATATGAATTACATGCACCAGAATGACAACTATTAAAAAAACAGCAGATTCTAAGTGTTGAAGAGGATGTGGAGGAATAGGAACCCTCAACCTCAGCTGGTGGGATTGTGGAATGATCCAGCCACTGTGGAGGACAGTTTGACGGTTCCTCAGGAAACGAACAATAGATCTTCCATATGATCCAGGCATTCCACTGCTGGATAAATACACATATCAAAAGGATTATGAACTGAAAGCAAAGGCATGAACAGACATATGCACAACAATGTTTATACCGGCATTGTTCACCATTTCCAAAAGTGGGAAACAGCCCTCATGCCCATCAACAGATGACTGGATAAGCAAAACGTGGTTCATACATACAATGGAATATTACTCAGCTGTAAGAAGGAATAAAGTGCTAACACACGGAATAACGTGGATGAATCTTGAAGACCTTATGTTGAGTGAAGCAAGCCAGGCATTGATGGATGAACAGTATATGACCTCACTGATTTGAACTGAGGAAAGTGAGCAGTCTCTGAGAACCATTGTCTGAAAGACAGGTTAACAAGTGAGAGAAAGAGAAGAGTAGGCTGTGAGCCATCACCCATATGGACATAATATATGGCAAAGGGATAGAGTATAGTTGCATATTGAAAGATAGGACAGATTAGTACAGACATTCCTGGGTTTGGTGGCACAAGGTTGACAGGTGTTTAGATTAGGAAGGGCAGATTGGAATATTCAGGATATGTAACTATGAATCTTGTCATTCTTGAGTCAAGATAGGAAAGTGTCATAAGCCCCAGGGGGATTTGGAGGAAGGAATAGTTAAGATCAAATGGGGTATTTAATGGTCATGGGAAAGGTTTTTCATTACCTTACATTAATGGACACAGGGCATGGTAAATACCATCAAAAATTATTAAACGGTTTCGTCTAAATTGTAAACTATTCTGTAAAGCATTGACAATGTTTAGTTGCTATATTTTACTATCAGTATAAGAGTTATAACAATGATAACATCCATTTTTTAAAAATGACTTAATATGGGATGGGGAAGTGGGAGGGAGGTGGAGTATGTGGCAGTCTCTACTATTCAGTGTGTGACTTTGCTATGACCTAAAATTTCTTTGAAAATTAAATGAATATTTGGAAGACAGTGGGGAATGAGAGAGGGAAGGAATCATGGTACACTAGAAATCCGATAATACAGTGATAAAATGAAAAAAGTATAATTATTTTAAAACAGGATTTTTTCCCATTTTTTGAATGTTCCAATCTGCTAATTATATTTTGTTTTCAGTTTACTTTTTTTTAATTTTTTATTTATTTTTATTGTGGGTAAAAATCAAAATTATCACAATACATACAAACATTTGCAAAATGATAAATAAATATATATGCATATATGTGTATTTGCTTACAAAAATGTTATTTATATATATATACACATATATTTTAAGAGGTGCTTAGATTACCCAAAATATTACACGGAACCCACTGGGATTCTCATGTTGCCCACCTCCCACACCTCCCACCACATCCCACATAGAGTCAGTTTACTTTTTTTCTTCTGATTTTCCTTGTATTTGTCCCTTGCATTAAAGCTTATCATTATTATTTTTTTATTCTATTAATTGTATTCAGTTTTTATATGGGCTCCATATTCAAGGAAGGTTTATATCACAAACGGGTTACAATGGGAGCTGCAGAGGATCATTAGTGGGGGGTGTCTGGGATGGGGGATTCATGGGAGTACGTTCATATGAATATACATTAAAGTTATATGTATTTTTTTTAATTTTCAAGGGATGGGATATGGTCACGGTAGGTAGACAATCACTTAATAAATGAAGGAATCTGAATTCCCAGCCTGGAGAGATTTGCCACATTCTCCAAGGGAGCAGCAACAGTCCCCTGAGTGCAGGAGCAGTGTCTGGCAAAAGAGGATGGCCCACTGATGGGTTCTTGTTATTGATGACTAGCCTCATGAGTCTTCACTCTTGTAAGTGAAACTTAGCCTAATGTTAAGGGGTGCCTAAGTGTTGCCACCTGAGAGCCTCCTTGTTGCTCAAATGTGACCTCTCTAAGCCAAACTTAGGATATAAATGCATTACCTTCCCCCCAATATGGGACATGACTCCCGGGACTGAACCTCCCTGGTAACAAGAGATTAATATCAACTGCCAACTGGCAACATGATTGGAAAAAGTCTTAGAATAAGGGGGTAAAAAGTAAAGAAAAATGAGTTCATGTCACTAAGAGACTGCAAAGAGTGTAGGGAGGTCATCCCAGAGGTAACGCTTACACACAACTCAGTAGGAGCTCATAGAATATAAAAGTGGATATAACCCCACCCAGAGGGTCTCCTGAGGGCTCTGGAGACACACAGGTCCTATATAAGTGGGGGTAGCCACAGAGATTGATGTCTTATTAGTGGGCTCACTTTGGTATCTGTGCTCCTGAGAGGACAGAGTTGGACTCAAATAAGTCCTGCCTGCACATGGTACATCAGTCCCTTCTATTCAAACATATATGTGATGCTGGAGTTTTTAGGTGTACTTACAGAGACTGGAGCCTCTGGCCTACCTATGTGCCATTATGCATGGAATTCTGGTGGAACTACAACTCCTACCCTACAGCTTAATGGACTCATCCAAGTCACCTGACGAGGAGACAATGATGGGCAACGGCCATCCCAGGGAAAGGAGACGGCCTGCAGTTGCAGGCAGGAAAATCCCATCCACTGTATCCATGGGATATAAGCCCTCTCTCACTTGGAGGTGGAGTGGACATCACCATCCCAGTCCCCTCAGGATTGGGGTAAGTGCTATGGACCAGAGTGGACTTACTGGTATTCTGTTGTAGACACATTGTGAATCAAGCAATGGAAGAAATTATAATATTTAGTTGGAGCTGGTGGCCCCTGGACACTTTTGGGACAGGAAGGAGAAGGGCAGTTGAAATAAAGGGTTTTTTTCGGGAGTTGGGACTTGTCCTGAGTGGAATAATAGTGACGGATGTAGGCCACATTACATCAGCATATACCATGGAGAAATGTGTGGGAGAAAGTGTGGTCTACAATGTGAACTGTGGTCTATGCTTGGTGGCATGGCCCCAGGATGTGTATATCCATTGCAGAAATCTCGAGTTCTGATGCATGAATCAGTGGTAACAAATTGAATACATGTGTGTGGAAGAAAGTGTGTGAGGAACAGATCTCAGACAAACTGCAATTGTACTTTTCCTAGAGGAGAAATATATCCTGAATTGGACAGTCACAGCAGCTTCCTTAAAAGATTGGCAACAAGTTGCACAGAGTGGAGGTGCAGATTCTTTGGACATTCACATTCATTATATTCAAATGGTTTCTCTCCAGTATGAATGTTGTAATGTTTAATGAGATACTGCCTCTGGCTGAAGGCTATTCCACATTCCTTACATATATAGGGTTTCCCCCCACTATGATTTTTCTCATGGTCAGTGAGATTTGATTTGCTACTGAAGGATTTCCTACATTCCATACATATACAGGGTTTCCCTCCACTTTGTCTTCTCTGGTGTGTAATGAGGATTGATTTCTGAATGAAAGCTTTCCCACGTCCATCACATTCCTAGACTTTCTCTCCAGTATGAATAGTTTAATGGGGTTAATGAGGTTAATGAGGTTTTCCTAGTGGTTGAAGGCTTTTTTACATTTATTGCATTTATAGAGTGTTTCTAGAGAATGAATGCTCTGATATTTAAGGAAATATTTCTATTGACTGAAGGCTTTTCTGCATTCTTTACATTCATTTTGTTTCTGTCCACTATGAGTTTTTACATGTTCTGTGAGATATGATTTGTACCTAAAGGCTTTTTCACATGGCTTACATGCATAGGGTTTCTTTGCAGTAGGAAATCTCTTGTATATGAGATTTGACATTTGAATTAAGCTTTCCCACATATATATGATTTCTTTTTAGTAAAAATTTTCTGATGAATAAAGAGGACTCCTCTCAGGTTGAAAACTTTCCCAATATATGGGATTTATATGATTGTTCCCCTTTATGGCTTTTAAAGTGAGGAGTAAAAAAATGACTGTAAAGAGCAGACTACATTCAGGACACTCATATGGTTACTCTCTAGTTTGAATTTTCTCATATTCCATGAAGTTTTGTTTATTACAATACTAACTAATGTATGAATATTTCATGCTAAGTGAGATTTAATGTTTATTACAATACTAACTAATGTATGAATATTTCATGCTTAAGTGAGATTTAATGCCTGGCTGAAAAGATTTCCAATATTCCTTACATACACAGGGTTTTACTCCTGCATGTTTCTTTGATGTGACTCTAGCTTTCCCAAATTCACGAAATCTCAAATGGTTTCTCTGAAAGATTAATTCTCAGGTATCTCTTGAGTTTGAATTTCCAAGAAAACTTGACACTCGTTACACTTAAAGGGGAGGACAACCATGTGGGGCAAACTGGCAAAACTCATTTTCTTCTTTCATTTTTCCTTACATAGATTCCCTCATGCTTAGGTAAGCATGATGCAAATTCCTTCAAAGTGAAGTTACTTTCTTAGAAGTGTTATTTTGAGGAAACAATGCTTGCAGTCAGAGAATATATTTTCCCAAATTTCTTACATTCTATGCTTTCATCTTAAGACTGTACTGTTGTGGAAGTGGATATCGCTTCACTCACAAGCCTCCTGTTATGTGGTTCTTTCTTCTCTAATGTCCTATGCTTCTTCATAGTTTGCTCAGTACAGCAAAAGCCGTGCTTAGAGAGAAATTTATAGCATTGAATGCATTCATTAGAAAAGAGGAAAGATCCAATATCAAGCATCTAAACATCCAAATTTGGAAGTTCAACAATATCTACTTTTTAAAAAATTCTATCATTCACAGCTATACTTGATTCAAATGAGCATCACATCCACTTTGCTGACTTCATAACTTGGAAATGGGGCAGTGATACAGCACTTGATTTATGATGGGAACAAAACAAACCCCATAAATCAATTCCTTCAGTCTTCTGAAGTATAAAGAATGTGTAGCTTCCAAAGATGCACGAGTAAGGTGGCCCCAAACAAAGGCCAAAATGGTAACCCAGGCAGGCCTGAACACTTTGCTTGGACTGACAATTTTTGCTCAATTTTTTCTCTTCTGTTTATTTAGATGAGATGCACTATTTTATATATTTTTAAAGTTTACCAAGGAAATTATCACACTTTTGCTTGCCTTGCCAAATCTGCACTTATTATTTGTTATTGACTTGCCAAATAATGTATTTTTATATCCTGTATTAGTCAGCCAAAGGGGTGCTAATGCAAAATACCAGAAATCTGTAGGTCTATATAAAGGATATTTATTTGGGGTAGAAGCTTACAGTTACCAGGCCATAAAGCATAAGTTTCTTCCTTCACCAAATTCTCTTACTCCATCTTGCAGCAAGACAGCTGCCAACATTTGCCAGGGTTCAGGCTGCTTTGGTTCATCTCTTATCATGACTGAGTTTCTCTCTGGGCTCAGCTCTTCTGTTTACTCCACAAGATCAGCTGTAGAATATGAGGCTCTCTAAGCTTTGCCTCTCTCCACAAGGCCAGCTGTGAACTGTCAAGTGAATTGCTTGTCTCTCTACCCTGGTGTCTTCTGTTGTTGCTCATCAGTACTCCAATCTCAAAAACTACTCCAACTCTGTCATTTGCCATGTCTTTTTATGTCTGAGAGCTCACACACCAAGGGAAAGGCTCAACACCCTACTGAATCTGGCCCAGTAAACTCGCTTACCCTAACTTAATCATGCCCAGATTAACAGACCAGTTTACAAGCAAAATACAATATCTATTTTTGGAATTCATAATGATATCAAAATGCTACATATCCATTTCTCATCTTATCCTATATATTATTTTATGGTGCACTTGAACACTTTATTGATGTCCTAGGCCATGGACATCATTATTACTTTATCCATTCAATGGTCATTCATATATATTAATTTAATTAACCGATATTGTTCTTCAGTCCATCCTGAATCTTGAAACTTCTGAGATTATTTTCTTTCTGCCTGAAGAATATTATTTTTCATTTCTTATAAAGTGAGCTGCTGCCAGCAAACTTTATTAGTTTTCACTCATCTGTAATAGTATTTATTTCAATTCTTCCTGAAGGATTGAAATGAATTAAATCTCAGGCCCCTATGATCTCCACTACATTTGTGAGCTCCATAAAGGTTGAATTTCTCCATTTTGTTGTAAATTTAATCAGTTCTTTGGAGAAGAAAATGGGGTCTTTCTGTTTTACAGCCTGATTCCTGCCACACCATTCCCCAGGCAAAATTTGTGTTCTCTGGCTGTGGGGATGGGAATAATGGTACACCTCTCTGAGTTACACAACGGATTTTGGAGTTAAGATTTGGGGGAGAAAGCACAGTATATTGAGTTCTTCTTTGGACCACTCTCAGAAGCTGTGCAACGGTGGTCAGCACCGCATTTTGCTCAATGATGTCCTCACCCAAATTACAGCCACTGCTTTATGTGTTCCAATTTCTCCCAGACTTAGGAGATCCCTCCTGATCCCTCTGCCCTGGTTTAATGCCCTCGTTTGGGTCTTGTGTGAACCCCTGAAAAGTATGTTCTTACCTACCCATTGCTGTGTGTGTAAGCCTTTTGTAAGTAAGACATTTTGGTTAGACTCACATAAGGGACCTTTCAATTAGGTCACTTTTTTTAGAATGCTTTAGTTTAGTTAAAGGCCTCTGATTAGATATCAGGGACCAGTATGGACCACAATCATTGGGCAGACATCCTACATACAAGGAACACACAGAGAAATAGTGCTGCCATGTTTACCCTGCCATGCGGGAGAGGGCTCAGGATCTCCTACAGCTGTGGAGAGACAGAGAAACCCTGAGAGGCTGAGGGAGAGTAGAGGCTCCTTGGAGTCATGGAGCAGCTTGAATCTGAAGACATCCAGGCCATAGGATAAGGGAGAGGTGTGAGCACATGTGTAAGATGTCCCAGTGCTGAGCTCAGGGACAAAGTGAATTTGAAGGAGAAGGTAGAGAGAGACAGGAGAAGGCCGACCATTTTACCTTAGATGGAGACCAGCTGCAGGTGACCCTTGTTAAGACAGCATTTTTGATGATGCCTTGATTTGGACATTTTCACATCCTCAGAACTGTAAGCTTTAACCCTAATAAATTCCAGTAAAAGTCAATCTATTTCTGGTATTTTGCATTCACAGCATTTGGTAAACTCAAACAACTAGGGACACAGGGTTGGAGAGCTGCCCTGTTTCCAAAAGGCAGTGTTATCCTGCTGTCCAGTGAATTCACCTGTAAAACTGTGGGTGTCTCCAGACTAAGCAGGATTGAGTATTGGTAAGATGGAGTGGGAAGTGCTCTAGCCCCGCAAGACAGGGAGTCAGGAAGGGGTGTCATATTTTTTGGTGACGTGTGTAAAGTCACAGATGTACCTTGCTCAGACAGGGGTTGGGAGGTGGGTAGGGGCAGATAAAAGCATGGGAACTGGGGTCTGGTGCAGCAGAAGAATCAGGGCACAGAAATGAGACTTTCTGCTCCTGCTCCTTTTGCACTTTCCTCCTTTTCTTGGCCTCCAGCGTTGACCCTCTGAGGAGGCTGTTCTTACTGTACCAATTCTGGGTCTCAGGCACAGATTCAGGTGTCCTATTTCCAGTTCTACATTCACCTTCTGCAATCTTGGGGAGCTAAAGAAAGAGCATGCCAAGATATAATCTGTTGGTGTCAGGAAGGAAATGTCAAAATTCACTTTACAGCATTGATTACAGCAATAACATCACCAGAATGAGCAGCATTAGGCCAGTGACCCTCAAAAATAGTACAGGAATCCCAGAAAATCCTGGGACATATGGTTGATAAGAGTCAAAGTGAGGTTGTGAGATGGAGTAATGTTTGCAGAAAAACTCAGAGTGTGTGGATGCCAGATATTTCTCAGCCTAATTAAATATTAAATTTTAAACACATTTTAACAGTGTTGAAAATGATGCAAACCTCTTCAATCCCAGAAGAGAATGGAGGGTTTCGATGGGAAGAAGCTGGTGAACAACTGACGAAGTTGGAATGTAACACGTGTTTACTGCAGTTCCCCCAAGGCAGAGAGGGAATGTCCTGTTTGGGAACCAAACTCTCAGAGCCCCAATGAAAACCATCATCATAGGTTCTGAATCCACAAAGGAGGACAGTGAGACAGCCCTGTTCAGCACTCACAGCCTCAGTTAGGGATGTGACTCAACTTAGCGGTTCTTCACTCGGGAGTAAGCAGTGGGAAGTCTGTCTTCTCCTGTGGTGCTAACAGCCCTCTAACTGGACACGTGTAGAGAGCAATGTGGACTTAACATGGTCACGTCCATGCTCCTCGTCTCTGTGCTCACTCTTGCTGAGGCAGACATCCACATGTCCTGGCAGCTGAGAAGGGGGCCGAGGGGAGAGAGCACTTTTCTTTTATAGGAGACTGTATCTCAAAGGGTGAGGAGCAGTGTCCCCCCAGTAATGCTGCAGATACAAAACAATATCTTCAAATCAACCACTTTCTATGATTTCATTGTGTGATATTTTCATAATTTCTTTTAAATTATAAACAAATTATCTGTGCAAAGAGTATAAAAATAATTTATGTCTGTTATGGCAAATAACAAACTTCCTTCTCTAGCCTCAAACCCCATTCATCCTTCCTCAGAATTATCTGCATTGGAACCTTGTTTTGGGTGCACATTTCTGTTTGTAAATACATGCATTCTCTAATTTCATGCATCCCATACCCTATCACATTTGAGAAAAATATTGGAGTACAACTTAAGAATATAAATAAATTTTCTAACTTCTTGAAATACTTGAGAATAGAATCATATCACCTAATTATGAAAGGGTCATTTCTGATTTAAAATAATAATGAAAATTGGAGTGAAGCAGAAAGCAGGTCACCGTGGTTCAGTGGCTGTTAAACTTGAATCTTCATCAGAATCAGATGAAGAAACTGAAAAAATATAAAGGGTTCGATGCCTTATAAGAAAATGCTACAATAATGGGCAGCATTATTTTTTTAATTGTAATTTTTAAAATGCTTACCCAGAATGTAATGGATTGAAGAACCAGTGAAAGCCCCCAGGATAATTTGAAATAATGGAAAGCCCATCTTTACAGAAACGAAGAGAAATTTCGAGTTTTGATGCATAAATTAGTGGTAACTAATTTAACACAGATGAGTGTGGAAGAAGATGTGGGAGGAGCAGATCTCAGAACAAACTGCAAGTGCACTTTTACAGTAGGAGAAAGTCATCCGGAATTCATTCGCATTCACTTCCTTAAAAGATTGGCAACAAGTTGCACAAACTGCAGGTGGAGATACTTTGGAGATTCACATTCATTACATTCAGAGGGATTTCCTCCAGTGTGAATGTTGTAATGTTTCATGACATCCTGCCTCTGGCTGAAGGCTATTTCACATTCCTTACATATATAGGGTTTCCCTCCACTATGAATTTTCTCATGGTCAGTGAGATTCGATTTGCTACTGAAGGCTTTCCTACATTCCTTACAGATATAGGGTTTCTCTCCAGTTTGTCTTCTCTGGTGTGTAATGAGGCTTGATTTCTGAATGAAACCTTTCCCACATCCATCACATTCATAAGGTTTCTCTCCAGTATGTATACTCCTATGTTAATGAGGTTTTCCTTCTTGTTGAGGGCTTTTCCACATTCATTGCATATATAGGGATTTCTCCAGAATGAATGCTGTGATGTTTTATGAACTATTGCTTTCGTCTGAAGGCTTTTCTGCATTCTTTACATTCATTTTGTTTCTGTTCAGAATGAGATTTTCCCTGTTCTTTGACATTTTATTTGTACCTAAAGCTTTTTCACATGCCTTACATGAATAAGTTTCCTTTGCAGTAGGAAATCTCTCATAACTGAGATTTGACATTTCAATGAAAATTTCCCACATGTATATGATTTCTCTTCAGTAAGAATTTTCTGATGAATAATGAGGTTTTCTGTCAGGTTGAAAACCTTCCAACATATATTACACTTCTATGCTTTTTCATCTGTAAGGCGTTTAAAATGATGTGTGAAAAATGAATGTAAAGAGCAGACTATATTTGGACACTCATATGGTTTCTCTCTAATTTGAATTTTCTCCCATTCCATGAGGTTTTATTTTAGATGGAAGCATTCCCATGTTCATTACAATACTAGCTAATGTATGAATATTTCATGCTCAATGAGATTTAATGCCTGGCTGAAAGATTTCCAATATTCCTTAATACACAGAGTTTTACACCTGAATGTTCCTTTGATGTGACTCTCGCTTTCCCAGGTTGATGAAATCCGAAATAGTTTCTCTGAAGGACTAATTCTCGGGTGTCTCATGATTTTGAAGTTTCATGAAAATTTCACCCTCATGAAACTCAAAGGGGAGGACTACCATGTGGGGCAAATTGGCAAAATTTATTGTCTTTATCTTTTTTTCCTTACGTAGATGCCCTCATGCTTAGGTAAGCATGATGCAAATTCCTTCAAAGAGAAGTTACATTTATAGGAAACAATGCTTGGTGTCAGAGAAAATATTTTCCCAACTTTCTTACATTCTCTGCTTTCATCTTAAGACTGTACTGTTGTGGAAGTGGATATAGCTTCACTCAGAAACGTTTTGTTATGTGGTTCTTTCTGCTTCTTAATGTCAAATGGTTCTTCATAGTTTCGGGAGTCCAGCAAAATCAGTGCTTAGTAGGAAATTTATAGCTTTGAATGCATTCATTAGAAAAGAGTCATGATCCAATATAAATCATCTAAGCGTTCAATTTGGGAAATGCAACAATATTTCTTTTTTATTTGTTCTATCATTCATGGTTCTTCTTGCTTCAAATGAGCATGACATTCAGCTTGGTGGCTTCATAACTAGGATATGGGGAAGTGATACAGCACTTGACTAATGATGGGAACAAAATAACACCCCATAAATCAATTCTGGAACCTTCAGGCTTCTGAAGGATAAGAAAGGTGCAGGTTCCTAGATGCATGAGTAAGGTGGCCACAGAACAAATGCCAAAAAGGCAACCCAGGAAATAATGAACACTTTGTTTTGGACTGACTATTTTTCTTAAATTTTTTTCTTCCATTCATTTGGATGAAATGCACTATTTAATATTCTTTTAAGGTGTACCAGGGAAATTATAACAGATTTGCTTACCTTTCCAAATCTTCACTTATTATTTGTTATTGACCTGCCAAATAATGTCTTTTAAAACATTTTATATCCTGTATTAATCAGCCAAAGGGGTGCTGATGCAAAATGCCAGAAATCTGTTGGTCTTTATAAAGGGTATTTATTAGGGGTAGATTCTTACAGTTACCAGGCCATAAAGGATAAATTTCTTCCTTCTCCAAAGTCTGTTAGCCCATCTTGGAGCAAGACAGCTGCCATCCTTTGCCAGGGATCAAGCTTCTTGGGTTCCTCTCTACTCAGGGATGCATTTCTCTCTGGGCTCAGGTCCTCTGTTTCCTCCACAAAGTCAGCTGTAGACTATGTGGCTCTCTAAGACTTGGCCTCTCTCCACAAGCCAAGATGTACTCTGTCAGGTGAATGGCTCATCTCTTTTGCCCAGGGTATTCTGTCCTTGCTCATCAGAAATCCAGCATAAAAAATTACTCCAACTCTGTGCTTTGCCATGTCGTTTTATGTTGGAGACCCCACCCACCAAGGGGTGGGGCTCAACACTTTACCGACTTGGCAATGTCAATGCACTTATCAAAACTTAATCATTGCCAAATTAACAGACCAGTTTACAAACATAATCAAATATCTATTTTGGGAATTCATAACAATATCAAAGTACTACATATCCATTTACCCATCCTATGCTATATATTATTTTATGGTGTATTTTAGCACTTTATTGATGTCTGAAGCCACGAATATCATTACTACTTTATCCATTCAATAGTCATTTAGATATATGAATTTAATTAACAGATATTATTCTTCAATCCATCCTGAATCTCGAACCTTATGAGATTATTTTCTTTCTACCTGAAGAATATTCTTTTACATTTCTTTTAAAGTGAGTTGCTGCTAGCAAATGGTATTAGTTTTTATTCATCTGTAAAATATTTATTTCACTTCTTCCTGAAGGATAGAGATGAATTAAATCCCAGCCACTCCACAATCTCCACTACTTCTGAGAGCACCCTTGGGGTCAAATTTCTCCATTCTGTTGTAAATGTAATCACTTCTTTGGAGAAGAAATTAGGGTATTTCAGTTTTACACCCCGTTTCCTGCCCCCCCCACTGCCACTAAACAGGCAAAAGCTGTGCGCTCTGGCTCTGTGAAAGGGAATAATGGCACACCTCTCTTAATTACACACCTGATTTTGGAGCTAAGATTTGGTGGAGAAAGCACAGTATACTGAGTTCTTTTGGGGACCATTCTAGGAACCAGTGCAATGATGTTCAGCACCCCATTTTGCTCAATGATTTGCCTCACCCTATGTACAGCCACGGCTTCATGACTTCCCATTATTCCCAGACTTAGGAGACCCCTTCTGATCCCTGTGCCCTGGGTTAATGCCCTCGTTTGAGTCTTGCATGGATGCCAGAAATGTATGTTCTTACTAACCCATTGCTGTATGGGTAAGCTTTTTGTATGTAGGACATTTTGTTTAGATTCAGATAAGGTAACTTTTGATTAGGTCACTTTGTGGTAGAATGCTTTAGTTTAAATAAGGGCCTCTGGTTAGATTTCAGGCACCTGGATGGACCCCAATCATTGTGCTGAAGTCCTACATACATGGAACACACAAAGAAAGAGTGCTGCCATGTTTACCCTGACATGTGGGAGAGGGCTACATGATCCCCTACAGCTGTGGAGAGACACTTTAACTCTGAGTTTGACGGAGAGGCTGTAACCATGGAGCAGCTTGAAGCTGAATACATCCAGGCCAGAGGATAAGGGAGAGGTGTGGGCAATTCTGGTTTATGGCCCACTGCTGAGCTCTGGGATAAAGTGACATTAGAGGAGAAGGCAGAGAGAAACAGGAGAGACAGGCAGGTGCAACATTTTGCCTTTGCAGGAGTCCAGCAGCAGCTGATCTTTGTTAAGACAGCATTTTAAAAAAATCTATTTTATTTGTACAGATTAACAAAGCATACAATTCATTCAATGTGTACAATAATAGTATTTGGTATAATCTCATATTTGTGCATTCATCATTACAATCATTATCAGAGTATTTTCATTATTTCAACAATAATAGTAAACAGAAAATGACAAACAATAAACGATAAAATTCCTCACCTATCCATCTCTCTGTTTCCACTTATATATATATATATATATATATATATATATATTTTAAGAGGTGCTTAGATTACCGAAAGTACTACACAGAACTCCCTGGGATCCCCATGTTGCCCACCCCCCACACCTTCTGCCACATCCCACACAAACATCTCCCACAAGTGTGGCCCACCACCCTCAATGGACTTACACATCCTGGGGCCTTGCCACCAACCCTAGACCACAGTTCACATCGTAGACCACACTTTCTCCCACACAGTTCTGAGTGGTGAGTGCTGATTTAAAATGGCCTACATCCGTTGCCACAACGGTACTGAGGACAACCTCCAAATCCCAAAGAAGCCCCTGTATTTCAACTACTCGTTCCCTCCCTGCCCCAAAAGTGTCAAGTGGCCACTGGCCCCACCTCATTGTTATAATTTCTTCCATTGCTAGGATCACCATATGTGTACAACAGAATACTTGAGTTCTAGTGGCTAAGAGACTTCAAAGAGAGTCAGGAGGTCATCCCAGAGGTAACTCTTACACACATCTCAGTAGGAGATCATAGAACATCTAAGTGCCTATCACCCCACACAGAGGGACTCCTGAGAGCTCTGGAGACACCCAGGTCCTATATAAGTGGGGATAGCCCCAGAGACTGATGTCTTATCAGTGGGCTCTACTTTGGAATCTGTGCTCCTGAGAGTGACAGAATTGGACTCAAATAAGTCCTCCCTGCACAGCGTTAATCAGTCCCTTCTATTCAAACCTATATGTGATACAGAAGTTTTTAGGTATACTTCCAGAGACTGGAGCCTCTGGCCTACTTATGTGCCAGGTGTGCGTGGAATCTCGGTGGAGCTGCAACTCCTACCTACAGCTCAATGGACTCATCCAAGTCACCTGGCGAGGAGACAATGATGGGCAACGACCATCCCAGGGAATGGAGAGGGCTTGCATCTGCAGGCAGGATCATCCCATCCACCATACCCATGTGATATAAGCCCTCTCTCACTTGGAGGTGGAGTGGACATCACCATCCCAGTCCCCTCAGAATTGGGGGGAGAACTATGGGCAAGAAAGCATTTTTGATGATGCCTTGATTTGGACATTTTCACAACCTCAGAACTGTAAGTTTTAACCCTAATAAATTCTAATAAAAGCGAACCAATTTCTTTGCAATGGCAGCACTTGGTAAATTGAAACAGTTAGGGACACAGGTTTGGAGACCGGCCGTGTTCCCAAGTGGCAGAGTGATGCTGCTGCCCAGTGAATTCACCTTTAAACTTTGGGTGTCCCAAGATTAGCTGAGAATGAATACTGGTAAGATGGAGGGGGAAGTGCTCTTGGCCATCAAGGCCTGCAAGACAGTGAGTCAGTCTGGGGATGCACTTGGTTTGCAGACTAGTCTATATTCACAGATGCCCCAGTATGATGTACCTGCCTCAGGCAGGGTTTGGCCAAGTGGGCAGGGGCAGATAAAAGCATGGGACCTGGGGTCTTGTGCACAGAGGAGTCAGGGCATAAGGAAGAGACTTTCTGCTTCTGTTCCTTTTGCCCATCCCTCCTTCCCTTGGTCTCCAGTGTGGACACTCTGAGGTGGCTGCTCTTACCATTCCCCTCCTGGGTCTCAGGCACAGAATCAGGTCTCCTGCTCACAGTTCTACATACATCTTCTCCAATCTTGGGGAAGCTAAAGGAAGAGCAATGCCTAGATGAAACCTGTTGGTGTCAGGAAGGAAAGTCAAAGTTCACATTACAGCATTAGCTTCAGCAATAACATCACCAGAATGAGCAACTTTAGGCTACTAGCCCTCATAAATAGTATGGGAAATGCAGAAAGTCCTGGGACCTAGGGCTGACAAGAATAGATGTGAGATTGTGAGGTAGCGCAATTTTGCAGAAAACCTCAGAGGGTACAGATGTCAAAAGCTCTCAGAGTAATTAAATATTAAATATTCAACACATTTTTGACAGAGTTGAAAATGATGCAGACTTCTTCAATCCCGGAATATAATGGAGGTGTTGGATGGGAAGAGCTATTGAACAAATGAAGAAGCTGGAATGTAAAACGTGTTCACTGCCATTCCCCCAAGCCAGAGAGGGAATGTCCTGTTTGGGAACCAAACTCTTAGAGCCCCAATGAAAACCATCATCATAGGTTCTTGATCAGCAAAGAGGAAAGGGAGAAAGCTCAGCTCAGCACTCACAGCCTCAGTTAGTGATGTGATTCCCTCTAGCAGGTATTCACTGTGGATTAAGCAGCAGGAAGTCCGTCTTCTCCTGTGGTGCAAACAGCCCTCTAACTGGACACATGTAGAGAGCAGTGTGGTCTTCAATTTTAGCCCTTTCTACTTTTTTTATATATGAATTTATGGCTATGAACTTCCCTCTCAGGACTGCTTTCACTGCATCCCGTGGGTTTTGATATGTTGTGTTGTCATTTTCATTAGTTTCAAGGTAGTTACTGATTTATTTTGAAATTTCCTCTTTGACCCACTGTTTGTCTAAGAGTGTGTTGTTTAACTTCCATATCCTTGTGCCTAACCTGTTTCTCTGGACCTTAGTGATTTCCAACTTCATTCCGTTGTGGTCAGAGAAATTACTTTGTATAATCTCAATCTTTCTGAATTCATTGAGTGTTGTTATGTGGCCTAGCATGTGGTCTATTTTGGAGTATGTTCCATGTGCACTCGAGAAGAATGTAAATCCCGCTGTATTTGGGTGTAGTGTTCTGTATATGTCTATTAAGTCCAAATCTTCTAATGTATTGTTGAGTGCCTTAGTTTCTTTATTGATTCTCTGCCTAGATGTTCTGTCTAATGATGATAGTGGTGTGTTGAAGTCCCCTGCTATAATTGTAGAGGAATTTATTTCTCCTCTTAGTTTTTCCAGAGTTTACCTCACGTATTTGGAGGCACCTCGATTAGGTGCATAAATGTTGATGATTGTTCTCTCTTCTTGAGAGATTACTCCTTTTACTAATATGTAGTGTCCATCTTTGTCTCTTACAATAGTTTTGCATTTAAAGTCTATTTTGTCTGTATTAGAATAGGACTCCTGCCCTTTTTTGGCTATTGTTACCTTGTAACTGTAAGCTTCCACAAGAGTACAGACTTAAGATGAAGGCACAGAATGTAAGGAAGTTGGGAAAACATTTTCTCTGACCAGAAGCATTGTTTCCTCAAAATAACACTTCCATGAATGTAACTTCACTTTAAAGAAATTTGCATCATGCTTATTTAAGCATGAGGGAATCTATGTAAGGGAAAAAGAATGAAGACAATGAGTTTTACTAGTTTGTGCTACATGGTAGTCCTCCCCTTTAAGTGTAATGAGTGTGAAGTTTCTTGGAAATTCAAACTCATTAGATAACTGAGAATTAAGCCTTCAGAGAAACCATTTGGGATTTCATGAATTTGGGAAAGCTAGAGCCACATTAAAGAAACATGCAGTAGTAAAACTCTGTATATGAAATGAATATTGGAAATACCAAAGTTGCATGAGTAATGCGGCCCCAGATAAAAAGGCCAAATGGCAACCCAGGAAATCCTAAACACTTTGGTTTGGACTGACTATTTTTGTTCAATTTTTTTATTCTATTTATTTGGATGAGATGCGCTCTTTAATATTCTTTAAAGTTTACCAGGGAAATTATAACACTTTTGTTTGCCTTTCTAAATCTACACATATTATTTGTTATTGACTTGTGAAATAAATTATTTTAAAACATTTTATATCCTGTATTATTCTGCAAAAGGTGTGCTGATGCAAAATACCTGAAATCTGTTGGGCTTTATAAAGGGTATTTCTTTGGGTTAGAAGCTTACAGTTACCAGGTTATAAAGGATAAGTTTCTTCCTTCACCAAGGTCTGTTATCCTGTCTTGGAGCAAGACAGCTGCCGACATTTGGCCGGCTTCAGGCTTCTTGGGTTCCACTCTTTCCAGGGCTGCATTTCCCTCTGGGCTCAGCTCCTCTGTTTCCTCCACAAGTCAGCTGTAGACTATGAGGCTCTTTAAACTTTGCCTATCTCCACAAGGCCAGCTCTGAACTGTCAGGTGAATGGCTTGACTATTTTCTTCAGGGCCTTCTGTGCTTGCTCATCAGAAATCCAACATCAAAAACTATTCCCACTCTGTCTTCTGCTATGTCTTTGTATGTATGAGGCCCCACTCTTCAATGGGAGGGACTCGATGCCCCACCGAATCTGGCCCACTCAACACCCTTATCATAACTTAACCATGCCCAGAATAACAGACCAGTTTACAAGCATAATCCAATATCTATTTTTGGAATTCATAATGATATCCAACTGTTACATATCCATTTACCCATATTATGCTATATATTATTTTATGGTGTATTTTTACACTTTATTGATGTCCTAGGCCATGGATATCATTATTACTTTATCCATTCTATAGTCATTTAGATATGTGAATTTAATTAACAGATATTGTTCTTCCATCCATCCTGGAACTTGAACTTTGTGAAATTATTTCTTTTCTGCCTGAAGAATATTCTTTTACATTTCTTTTAAAGTGAGTTGCTGCTAGCAAACTTTATTAGTTTTTAATCATCTGTAAAAGTATTTATTTCAATTTTTTCTGAAGGATTGAGATGAATTAAATCTCAGGCCTTGGATGATCTCCACTGCTCTGGAGAGAACCCTTGAGGTTGAATTTCTCCATACTGTTGGAATTGTAATCAGTTCTGTGGAGAAGAAATTAGGAGATTTCAGTTTTACAGCCTGTTTCTGGCCCAGCCACCCTCCAGTGAAAATCTGTGCGCTCTGGCTTTGGGGATGGGAATAATGCCAGACTTCTCTGAGTTGCACACCTGATTTTGGAGCTAAGATTCAATGGAGAAAGTACAGTATATTGAGTTCATCTTGGGACCATTCTAGGGACCATTTCAATTGTGGTCAGCACCCGATTTTGCTCAATGATGGGCACACCCAAAATACAGCCACTGCTTCATGAGTTCCCATTTCTTCTGGACTTAGGAGAACCCTCTGATCCCTGTGCCCTGAGTTAATGCCCTCATTTGAGTCTTGTGTGGACCCCAGAAAATATGTTTCTACTCACCCTTTGCTGTGTGTGTAAGCCTTTTGTATGTAGGACATTTTGGTGAGAATCAGATAAGAGATATTTTATTAGTTCACTTTTTGTTAGATTGCTTTAGTTTAGTTAAGGCCTCTGATTAGATTTCAGACACCAGGATGGACCCCAATCATTGTGCTGAATTCCTATATATATGGAACACCCAGAGAAAGAGTGTTGCCATGTTTACCCTGCCTGGAGGGAGAGGGTTCCAGGATCTCCTACAGCTTTGGAGAGACACAGAAACCCTGAGAGGCTGAGGGAGAGGCCAGAGGGTGGAGTCATGGAGAAGCTTGAAGCTGAAGACATCCAGGCCAGAGGAGAAGGCAGAAGTGTGAGCAATTGTGTCTGATGGCTCACTTCTGAGGTCAGGGAAAAAATGAGTTTGAGGACAAGGCAGAGAGAGACAGGCAGGTCCAATATTTTGCCTTGGCAGGAGTCCAGCTGCAGCTGACCCTTGTTAAGACAGCATTTTTGATGATGCCTTGATTTGAACATTTTCACAGCATCAGAACTGTAAGCTTTAACCCTAATAAATTCCAATAAAAGCCATCCAACTTCTGGCATTTTGCATTGGCAATGCTTGGTAAACTCAAACAGCTTTGGACACAGTGTTGCAGAGCTTACCTGTTCCCAAATAGCACTGAGATGCTGCTGCCATGTGAATTCACCTGTAAACTGTGAGTGTCTCCAGAATAGGTGGGAATGAGTACCTGTAAGATGGAAGGGTAATTGCTCTTGGCCAGCAAGGCCTGCAAGACAGGGGGTCAGACAGGGGAGTCACATGATCTGGGGACTTGTCTAAAATCACAGATGCCCCAGTATGATGTACCTGCCTCAGGAAGGGGTTGGCCAGGTGGGCAGTGGCACATAAAAGCATGTGAATTGGGGCCTGGTGAAGCAGAGTAGTCAGAGCACAGAGAGAACACTTCCTACTCCTGCTCATTTTGCCTTTCCCTCCTTCCCTTGGCCTCCAGCCTTGACCCTCTGAAGAGTCCACTCTTACTGTACCCCTCCTGGGTCTCAGGCACAGACTCAGGTCTCCTGCTTCCAGTTCTATGTTCACCTTCTCCAATCTTGTGGCAGCTAAAGAAAGAGCAATTCCAATATGAAACCTGTTGGAGCCTGGAAGGAAATGTCAAAATTCTTATTACAGCATTAGCTACAGCAATAACATCACTGGAATGAGCAACATTAGGCCAGTGACCCTAATATATAGTGCAGGAATCACAGAAATTCCTGGGACATAGGGCTGACAAGAATAGAAGTGAGGTTGTGAGATTGTGCAATGTTTGCAGGAAACCTCAGAGTGTGCAGATGCCAGATATTTCTCAGACTAATTAAATATTAAATTTTCAACACACCTTTAACAGAGTTGAAAATGATGCAGACCTCTTCAATCCCAGAGGAGAATGGAGGGGTTGGATGGGAAGAAGCTGATGAACAACTGAAGAACCTGGAATAAATCCCGTGTTCACCTTAGTACCCCCAAGCCAGAGAGGGAATATCTTTTTTGGAACCAAACTCTCAGTTCCCCAATGAAAACCATCATCATAGGTTCTGGATCTGCACAGCAGCAAAGGGATAAAGTCCTGCTCTGCACTCACAGCCTCAGTTAGTGATGTGAGTCACACTAGCCGGTCTTCATTATGATGTAAGCAGCAGGATGTCTGTCTTCTCCGGTGGTGGTAACAGCCCTCTAACCGGACACGTGTAGAGAACAGTGTGGCCTTCTCCCTGTCGTGTCCAAGCCCCTCGTGCTCGGTACTCACTCTTGCTGTGGGACGCTTCCACCCATTCAGGACGCTGGGGAGGGGCCAAGGGAAGTTAGCACTTTTCCTTTATGTGCGACTGTATTTGCAAAGGGTGAGGGGAAGTGCCCCCCCCAGTAATGTTGCAGTTACAAATTGATATCTTCAAATCAACCACTTTGTATGATTTAATTGTATACTATTTTCATCATTTATTTTAAATTGTAACCAAATTATCTGTGCAAAGAGTATAAAAACAATTTATGTCTGTTATGGCAAACAGCCAAATTCCTTCTCTTGCCTCAACCCCCGTTCCTCTCTCCTTCTTCAAATTATCGCAATGGGTAGATTCTTCTGAGTACACATTTCTGTTTGTAAATACATGCATTCTCTACTTTCATCCATCACACACCCTACCATATATGAAAAAAAATATTGGAGTACAACTTAAGAATATAAATATTGGAGTACAACTTAATATAAATAAATTCTTAACATGCTTGAGATTAGAAATATATCATCTAATTATGAAAGGATCATTTCTGATTTAAAATACTAAGGAAAATTGGAGGTAAGTAGAAATCAGGCCACTATAGTTCACTGCCTGTTAAACTTGAATCTACATCAGAACCAGGTGAAGAAACTGAAAAAATATAAATGGTTGGGGTGCCTTATAAGAAAATGCTACAATAATCGGAAGCATTATTTTTTAAATGGTAATTTTTTAAAAGCTTACCAAGAATGTAATGGATTGAAGAACAAGTGAAAACAACCAGGAAAATTTGAAATAAGTGGAAAGCCCATCTTTACATAAACTAAGAGAAATCTCGAGTTCTGATGCATGAATCAGTGGTAACAAATTGAACATACATGAGTGTGGAAAAAGATGTGGGAGGAGTAGTTCTCAAGCAATCTGAAAGTGCAGTTTTCCAAGAAGAGAAATACATACTGAATTTCACAGTCACAGCTGCTTCCTTAAAAGATTGGCAAGAAGTTGCACAGCCTGGAGGTGGAGATTCTTTGGAGATTCACATTCATTACATTCACAGGGTTTCTTTCCAGTATGAATGTTGTAACGTTTACTGAGATACTGCCTCTGGTAGGAGGCTGTTCCAGATTCCTTACATATATAGGGCTTCCCTCCACTATGAATTTTCTTATGGTCAGTGAAATTTGCTTTGCTGCTGAAGGCTTTCCTACATTCCTTACATACACAGGGTTTCTATTCAGTTTGTCTTCTCTGGTGTGTAATGAGGCTTGATTTCTGAATGAAAGCTTTCCCACATCTATACCATTCATAGGGTTTCACTCCAGTGTGTATTCTCTGATGGTTAATGAAGTTTTCCTTCTGGTTGAAGGCTTTTCCACATTCATTGCTTATATTGGGTTTTTCTCCAGAATGAATGCTCTGATTTTTAATAAACTATTCCTTTTGGCTGAAGGCTTTTCTGAATTCTTTACATTCAATTTGTTTCTGTCCACTATGAGTTTTTTCATGTTCTCTGAGATATGTTGTATACCTAAATGCTTTTTCACATGCCTTATATGCATAGGGTTTCTTTACAGTTGGAAATATCTTGGATCTGAGATTTGACATTTGAATTAAAGCTTTCAAAAATATATTTGATTTCTCTTCAGTAAGAATTTTCTGATGAATAAAGAGGATTTCTGAGAGAAATGAAAAATTTCCCAAATGTATTACATTTTTATTCTTGTTCCCCTGTAAGGTTTTTAAGATGAGGAGAAAAAAAATGAGTGTAAATAGCAGACTACATTCAGGATACTCATATGGTTTCTTTCTAGTTTGAATTTTCTCATATTCCATGAGATTTTCTTTCAGATGGAAGCATTCCTAAGTTCATTACAATAATAACTAATAAATCAATATTTCCTGCTTATTGGGATTTATTACCTGGCTGCAGGATTTCCAATAATCTTTACATACACAGAATTTTACTCCTGCATCTTTCTTTGATGTGACTCTAGATTTCCCAAATTCATGAAATTCCAAAAGTTTTCTCTGAAGGATTAATACTCAGGTATCTCATTAGGTTCAATTTCCAAGAAAACCTCACACTCATTACACTTAAAGGGTAGGACTACCATGTGGGCAAACTGGCAAAACTCATTCTCTTCATTATTTTTTCCTTACAGAGATTCCTTCATGCTTAGGTAAGTATGATGCAAACACCTTCTAAGTGAATTTCCAATCATAGAAGTGTTATTTTGAGAAAACAATGCTTGCAGTCAGAGAAAATATTTTCCCAAATTTCTTACATTCTCGCCTTCATCTTAAGTCTGTAGTGTTGTGGAAGTGGATATAGCTTCACTCACAAGCCTTTGGTTATGTGGCTCTTTCTGCTTCTTAATGTTCTATGCTTTTTCATAGTTTGTGGGGTGCAGCAAAAGCAGAGCTACAGGGAAATTGATAGCATTGAATGCATTCATTAGAAAAAAGGAAAGATCCAATATCAGTCATCTAGGCGTCCAATTTGGGAAGTGCAAAAATATCTCCTTTTTATTTGTTCTATCATTCATGGCTCTTCCTTTTTCAAATGAGCATCACATCCAGTTTGGTGACTTCATAAGTAGGAAATGGGGAAGTGATACAGCACTTGATTTATGATGGGGACAAAACAAAACACCATAAATCAACCCTGGAACCATCAGGCTTCTGAAGGATAAGAAGGGTGCAGGTTCCACAATGTACGTGTAAGGTGGCCCCAGAACAAAGGCCAAAATGGTAACACAGGAAATACTGAACACTTTGTTTTGGACTGACTATTTTTGTTCAATTTTTTTTCTATTTATTTGGATGAAATGCATTATTTGATATTCTTTAAATTTTATTGGGGAAATTATAAACTTTTGTTTGCCTTTCCAAATCTACTCTTATTATTTGTTATTTACTTGTGAAATAATGTATTTTAAAACATATTATATCCTGTATTAGTCAGCCAAAGGGGTGCTCTTGCAAAATACCAGAAATCTGTTGGTCTTTGTAAAAGGTATTTCTTTAGGGTAGAAGCTTACAGTTACCAGGCCATAAAGCATAAGTTTCTTCTTACACCAAAGTGTGTTATCCCATCTTGGCGCAAGGCAGTTGCCAATATTTGCCAGGGTTCAGGCCTCTTGTGTTCCTGTCTTCCCAGGGCTGCATTTTTCTCTGGGCTCTGCTCCTCTGTTTCCTCCACAATGTCAGCTGTAGACTATGAGCCTCTCTAAGCTTTGCCTCTCTCCTCAAGACCAGCTGTGAACACTCAGGTGAATGGCTTGTCTTTTTTCACCAGGGCCTTCTGTCCTTGCTCATCAGAACTCCAACATCAGAAACTACTCCAGCTTCCTCCTTTGCCATTTCTTTTTATGTTTGACACCCAACCCAGCAAGATGTGGGGCTCAATGCCCTACTGACTGTGGCAGAATCAATGCCCTTATCATAACTTAATCATGCCCAGATTAAAAGACCATTTTACAACCATCATCCAACATCTATTTTTGGAATTCATAATGATAATCAAATGGTACATATCCATTTACCCATCTTATGGTATATATTATTTTATGGTGTATTTTTAACACTTTATTGATGCTCTAGGCCACAGATATCATTATTACTTTATCCATTCAATAGTCATATATATATATAAATTTAATTAACAGATATTGTTCTTCAATCCATCCTGAATCTTGAATCATCTGAGATTATTTTCTTTCTGCCTGATGAATATTCTTTTACATTTCTTTTAAAGTGAGGTGCTTCTAGAAAACTTTATTAGTTTTTAATCATCTGTAAAAGTATTTATTTCACTTCTTCCAGAAGGATTGAGGTGAATTAAATCTCAGGCCCTCGATGATCTCTACTGCATTTGAGAGCAGCCTTAGGTTAGAATTTCTCCATTCTGTTGTAAATGTAATCAGTTCTTTGGAGAAGAAATTAGGGGCTTTCAGTTTTACAGTCTGCTTCCTGCAACCCCACGCCCCATGCAAAATCTGAGCATTCTGACTTTGGGGATGGAAATAATGGCACAACTCTCTGAGTTACTCTCCTGATTTTGGTGCTAAGATTTGGTGGATAAAGCACAGTATATTGAGTTCTTCTTGGGAGCATTCTAGGGACCATTGCAATGGTGGTCAGCACCCAATTTTGAACAATGATGGCCACACTCAAAGTGCAGCCGCTGCTTCATGAGATCCCATTACTCCCAGACTTAGAAGTACCCTCCTGATCCCTGTGCCCTGGGTTAATGCACTCGTTTGATTCTTGTTTGGACCCCAAAAATGTATGTTTCTACTACCCATTGCTGTGTATGTAAGCCTTTTGTATGTAGGACATTTTGGTTAGATTCAGATAAGGGTCATTTCTATTAGGTCAGTTTTGTTAGATTGCTTTAGTTTAGTTATGGGTATCTGATTAGATTTCAGGGACCAGGATGGACCCCAATCATTGTGCCGAAGTCCTACATACATGGAACACACATAGAAAGAGTGCTGCCATGTTTGCCCTGACTTGTGGGAGAGTGCTCCAGGACCTCCTACAGCTTTGGAGAGACACATAAACCCTGACAGGCTGAGGGAGAGGTCAGAGGCAGGAGTAATGGAGCAGCTTGAAGCTGAATACATCCAGGCCAGAGGAGAAGGGAGAGGTGTGAGCAATTGTTTCTGATGGCCCACTGCTGAGCTCTGGGATAAAGTGAGTTTTGATGAGAATTCAGAGAGAGACAGGTAGGCCGAACATTTTACCTTGGCAGGAGTCAAGCAGCAGCTGATCCTTGTTAAGAAAACATTTTTATGATGCTTTGAATTTACATTTTCACAGCCTCAGAGCTTTAAGCTTTAACCCTAATAAATTCCAATAAAAGCCAACATATTTCTGGTATTTTGCATTGGCAGTGCTTGGCAATCTCAAACAGTTAGGGGAACAGGGTTGCAGAGTTGCCCTGTTCCCAAATGGCAATGTGATACTGCTGTCCAATGAATTCACCTGTGAACCCTGAGTGGCTCCAGACTAGGGGTGAGTGAGTACTCTTAAGATGAAGGGGAAGTGCTCTTGGCCAGCAAGGCCTGTAAGACAGGAAGTCAGGCAGGGGAGTCACATGGTTTGGGGACTAGTCTAAAGTCATAGATGCCCCAGTATGATGTACCTGTCTCAGGCAGGGATTGACCAGGTGGGCAGGGGAAGGTAAAAGCAAGGGCCCTGAGTTCTGGTGCAGCAGATGTTTCAGGGCACAAAGAGGAGACTTCCTGGTCCTGCTTCCTGGTCCTGGTCCCTTCCCTCCTACCCTTGGCTTCCAGTGTGGACCCTCTGAGGAGGCTAATCTTTTGTAACCCTCCTGTGTCTCAGGCACAGACTCAGGTCTCCTACTTCCAGTTCAACATTCATCTTCTCCAATCTTGGGGCAGCTAAACAAAGAGCAATGTGAAGACGAAAAATTTTGGTGTCAGGAAGGAAATGTCAAATTCACATTACAACATTGGCTACAGCAATAACATCACCGAATGAGCAACATTAGGCCAGTGACCCTAATAATTATTACAGGAATACCAGAAAGACCTGGGACCTAGGACTGACAAAAATAGAAGTGAGGTTGTGAGATAGTGTAATTATTGCAGAAAACCTCAGAGGGTGCAGATGCCAGATGTTTCTCAGATTAATTAAATATTAAATTTTTAACACATTTTTAACAGTGTTGAAAATGATGTCGACCTCTTCGATTCCAGAAGAGAATGGAGGGGGTGGAGGGGAAGAAGTTGATGTACAACTGAATAAACTGGAATGTAATATGTGTTCACTGTACTTCCCCCAAGGCAGAGAGGGAATGTCCTGTTTGGGAACCAAACTCTCAGTGGCCCAATGAAAACCATCATCATAGGTTTTGGAGGCATAAAGAGGACAGGGAGAAAGCCCTGATCAGCACTCACAGCCTCAGTTAGTGATGTGAGTCACTCTAGCGGGTTTTCACTGGGGAGTAAGCAACAGGAAGTCTGTCTTCTCCTGCGGAGCTAACAACCCTATAACCTGACATGTGTAGAGAGCAGTGTGGCCTTCACAAGGTCGTGTCCATGCTCCTCATGCTAGTTGCTCACTCCTGAGGAGGGAGGCCTCCACCAGTCCAGGCAGCTTGGGAGGATGCCGAAGGGAGTGAGCACTTTTCCTTTATGGGTGACTGTATTTGCAAAGGGTGAAGGGAAGGGCCCCCCATCCCATAATGTTGCTGATACAAATCAATATATTCAAATAAACCACTTTGTTTGATTTCATTGTGCATTATTTTCATAATTTCTGTTAAATTATAAACAAATTATCCGTACAGAGTGTAAAAATAATTTATGTTTGTTAAGGAAAACAGCCAAATTCCTTCTGTAGCCTCAACCACAATTCCTCCTTCTTCATAATTATCTGCATTGGCAGATTCTTTGGGTACACATTTCTGTTTGTAAATATGTGCATTCACTAGTTTCATCAATCCCACACACTATCACATATGAAAAAAAATATTGGAATACAATTTAAGAATATAAAATAATTTTCCAACCTCTTAAAATACTTGAGATTAGAAGTATATTGTGTAAATATGAAAGGATCATTTCTGATTTAAAATAATAAGGAAAATTGGAGTTAAGTAGAAAGAAGATCACTGTGGTTCAGTGGTTGTTAAACCTGAATCCACATCAGAATCAGGTGAAGAAACTGAAAAAATATAAATGGTTGTGGTACTTTATAAGAAAATACTACAATAAAGGGCAATATTATTTTTAAAATGGTACTTTTTAAAATGTTTACCCAGAATGTAATGGTTTGAAGAACCAGTGAAAACAACCAGAATAATTTGAAATAAGTGGAAAGCCCATCTTTACATAAACTAAGAGAAATCCCGAGTTCTTATGCATGAATTAGTGGTAAAATATTGAACACGTGAGTGTGGAGGAAGATGTGGGAGGAACAAATCTCAGAAAAAACTGCAAGTGCACTTTTCCAAGAGGAGAAATACATCCTTAATTGCACAGTCACAGCCACTTCCTTAAGAGATTGGTAACAAATTGCCTAGACTGGAGGTGGAGATTTTTGGAGATCCACATTCATTACATTCACAGGGTTTCTCTCCAATATGAATGTTGAAATGTTTAATGAGATACTGCCTTTGGCTGAAGGCTATTCCACATTCCTTATATACACAGGGTTTCCCTCCACTGTGAATTTTCTCATGGTCAGTGAGATTTGATTTGCTACTGAAGTCTTTCCTACATTCCTTACAGATATAGGGTTTCTCTCCAATTTGTCTTCTCTGGTGTGTAATGAGGCTTAATTTATGAATGAAAGCTTTCCAACATCCATCATATTCATAGGATTTCTCTCCGGTATATATTCTCAGCTGTTTAGTGAGGTTTTCCATCTGGTTGAAGGTTTTTCCACATTCATTGCATATATAGGGTTTTTCACCAGAATGGGTGCTCTGATCTTTAATGAACTATTGCTTTTAGATGAAGGCTTTTCTACATTCTTTACATTCATTTTGTTTCTGTCCATTATGAGTTTTTTCATTTTCAGTAAGATATGATTTGTTCCTAAAGACTTCTTCACGTAACTTACATGCATATGGTTTCTTTGCAGTAGAAAATCTCTTGTATCTGAGATTTGACATTTAAATTAAAGCTTTCCCAAAAATATTATTTCTCTTTGGTAAGAATATTCTGATGAATAAAGAGGTTTTTTTGTCAGGTTGAAAACTTCCCACATATATTGCATTTCTATGCTTGTTCCCCTGTATGGGTTTTAAAATGAGGAGTAAAAAAATAAGTGTAAAGAGCAGACAACATTCAGCACACACATATGGTTTCTCTCTAGTTTGAATTTTCTCATATTCCATGAGGTTTTGTTTCAGATGGAAGCATTCCCATGTTCATTAGAACACTAACTAATGTATGAATATTTCATCCTCATTGAGATTTAAAGCCTGGATGAGGATTTCAAATATTCCTTACATACTCAGTGTTTTAATCCTGCATGTTTCTTTGATGTGACTATATCTTTCCTAAATACATGAAACCCAAATGGTTTCTCTTAAGGATTAATTCTCAAGTATCTCATGAGGTTGAATTTCCAAGAAAACTTCACACTCATTACAGTTAAAGGGGGGGACTATCATGTGGGCAACTGGCAAAGCTCATTGTCTTCATTCTTTTTATTATATAGATTCCTTCATGGTTAGGTAAGCATGATGTAAATACCTTCTAAGTGAAGTTCCATTCATAGAAGTGTTATTTTGAGGAAACAGTGCTTGCAGTCAGAGAACATATTTTCCCATCTTTCTTACATTCTCTGCCTTCATCTTAATTCTGTACTTTGTGGAAGTGGGTATAGCTTCATTCACAAGCCTTTGGTTATGTGATTCTTTCTGCTTCTTAATGTCCTATGCTTCTTCATAGTTTGTGGGATGCAACAAAAGCAGTGCTACAGCGAAATTTATACCATTGAATGCATTCATTAGAAAAGAGGAAAGATCCAATATCAATCATCTAGGTGTCCAATTTGGGAAGTGCAACAATATCTTCTTTTTACTTGTGCTATCATTCATTGCTCTTCTTGCTTCAAATGAGCATCACATCCAGTTTCATGACTTCATAACTAGGAAATGGGCAAGTGATACAGCACTTGATTTATGATGGGGACAAGACAACACCCCATAAATCAACCCTGGAACCTTCATGCTTCTGAAGGATAAGAAAGGTGCAGCTTCAAAAATGCACGAGTTAGGTGGCCCCAGAACAAAGTCCAAAATGGCAACATAGGAACCACTAAACACTTTGTTTTGGACTGACTAATTTGTTTGTTTGTTTTCCTTCTATTTATTTGGATGAGATGTGGTATTTAATATTCTTTAAAGCTTTCCTGGAAAATTATAACACTTATCGTTGTCTTTCCAAATCTGCACTTATTTATAATTGACTTGCCAAAAAATATATTTTAAAACATTTTATATCCTCTATTAGTCAGCCACATGTGTGCTGATGCAAAATACCAGAAATCTGTTGGGCTTTGTAAAGGGTTTATATTTGGGTAGAAGCTTAAAGTTACCAGGCCCTGAAGTATAAATTTCTTCCTTCACAAAAGTCTGTAACCCGTCTTGGAGCAAGACAGCTGCTGACATTTGCCAGGGTTCAGGCTTCTTGGGTTCCTTTATTCCCAGGGCTGCATTTTTGTCTGGGCTCAGCTCTTCTGTTTCCTCCACAAGGTGAGCCATAGACTATGAGGCTCTCTAAACTTTGCCTCTCTCCACAAGGCCACATGTGAACTCTCAGGTGCATGTCTTTTCTCTTTTCCCTGGGGCCTTCTGTCCTTGTTCATCAGAACTCCAACATCAGAAACAACTTGATATCTGCCCTTTGCCATGTCTGTTTATGTTTGAGACCCCACCCACAAATGGGCAGGGCTCAACAACCTACCGACTGTGGCTCAATCAACCCCCTTATCATAACTTCAGCATGCCCAGATTAACAGACAGTTTTACAAGCATCCTTCCCGCTATTTTTGGAATTCATAGTGATATCCAGCTGCTACATATCCATTTACACATCTTATCCTATATATTATACTATGGTGTATTTTAGCACTTTATTGATGTCCTAGGCCACGGATATCATTATTACTTTATCCATTCAATAGTCATTTAGATATATGAATTTAATTAACAGATATTGTTCTTCAATCCATCCTGAATCTTGAATCTTCTGAGATTATTTTCTTTCTGAATGATGAATATAATTTTACATTTCTTTTAAAGTGAGTTCATTCTAGCAAACTTTATGAGTTTTCACTGATCTGTAAAAGTATTTATTTCACTTCTTCCAGAAGGATTGAGATATATTAAATCTCAGGCCCTCGACTATCTCCACTGTTTTTGAGAGCAAATTTATGGTTGAATTTCTCCCTTCTGTTATAAATGTAATAAATTCTTTGGAGAAGAAATTAGGGGCTTTCAGTTTTACAGACTGCTTTTGCCACCCCACACCCCAGACAAAATCTGTGCGCTCTGGCTCTGGGGATGGGAATAATGGCACACCTCTCTGAAGTACACACCTTATTTTGGAGCTAAGATTTGTTTGAGAAAGCACAGTATATTGAGTTCTTCTTGGGTCATTCTAGGGAACAATGCAATGGATGTCAGTACATAATTTTGCCCAATGACGGCCACACCCAAAGTACCCCAACTGCTTCATGAGTTCCCATTTCTCCCAGACTTGGGAGACCCCTACTGATCCCTGTGCCAGGGATTAATGACCTTGTTTGAGTCTTGTGTGGACCCCAGAACAGTATGTTCCTACTAACCTATTGCTGTTTGTGTAAGCCTTTTTTATGAAGAATAGTTTGGTTAGAATCAGATAAGGGTCCTTTTGAATAGTCTCTGTAAGAGAGTTTTAGTTTAGTTAAGGTTCTCTGATTAGATTTCAGGCACCAGGTTGGACCCCAATCATTGTGCTGAAGTCCTACATACACGAAACACACAGAGAAAGAGTGCTGTCATGTTTACCCTGCCATATGAGAAATGCCTCCAGGATCTCCTACAAATGTGGAGAGACACAGAAACCTTGAGAGGCAGAAGGAGAGGCCAGAGGCTTGAGTCATGGAGCATCTTGAAACAGAAGACATCAAGGCTAGAGGAGAAGGGAGAGGTGTGATCAGTTGAATCTGATGGCCCACTTCTGAGCTCAGTGTGAAAGTGAATTTGGAGGAGAAGGCAGAGAGAAACAGGTAGGCCCAACATTTTGCCTTGGCAGGAGTCCAGCAGCAGCTGACCCTTGTTAAGACAGCATTTTAAATGATGACATGATTTAGACATTTTCACAGCCTCAGAACTGTAAGCTTAAACGCTAATAAATTCCAATAAAAGCCAAACTATTTCTGGTATTTTGCATTGGCAGTGCAAGGCAAATTCAAAGAGTTGGGAATACAGGTTTGGAGAGCTGCCCTGTTCCCAAATGACAGTGTGATGCTACTGCCAGTGAGTTCAGCTGTAAACTGTGGGTTTCTCCACACTAAGCAGGATGGTTTACTGGTAAGACGGAGGGGCAGTGCTTTTGTTCAGAAAGACCTGCAAGACAGGGAGTCAGGCAGGGAGTCACATGGTTTGGGGACTAGTATAAAGTCACAGATTCCCCAGTATGGTGTACATGCTTCAGGCAGGTGTTGGCAAGGTGTTCAGGGTGATGTTAAACCATGGGACCTGGGGACTGCTGCACAGAGGAGTCAGGGCATAGAGAGGAGACTACCTGTTTCTGCTCATTTTGCTATTCCCTCCTTCTCTTGACCTCCAGCATTGACCCTCTGAGGAGGCTGCTCTTACTGTACCACTCCTGGTTTTCAGGCACTGACTCATGTCTCCTGCTTCCAGTTTTATGTTCACCTTCTCCAATTTTGGGGCAGGTAAGAAAGACCAATGCCAAGATGAAAACTGTTGGTGACAGGAAGGAAATGTCAAAATTCACCTTACTGCATTGGCTACAGCAATAACATCACCAAAATGAACAACATTAGGCCAGTGACCCTAATGAATAGTACAAAAATCCCAGAAAGTTCTGGGACCTAAGGTTGACAAGAATAGAAGTGGTTATAAGAGAGGGCAATATTTGCAGAAAACCTCAGAAGGTGCTGAAGTCAGATATTTATCAGACTAAATAAATATTAAATTTTCAATAGATTTTCAACAGTGTTTAAATGATGCAGACTTCTTCAATCCCAGAAGAGAATGGAGGGGTAGGATGGGAAGAACTTGATGAACAACTGAAGAAGCTGGAATGTAACACATGTTCACTGCACTTCCCCCAACCCAGAGAGGGAATGTCCTTTTTTGGAACCAAAATCTCAGAGCCCCAATGAAAATCATTGTCATAGTTTCTGGATCTGCAAGGAGGACAGGGAGAAAGCCCTGCACAGCACTCACAGCCTCAGTTAGTGATGTGAGTCACTCTGCCCAGTCTTCACTGTGGAGTAATGAGCAGTAAGTCTGTCTTCTCCTGTGCTGTTAACAGCCCTCTCACTGGACATGTGTAGAGAGTAGGGTGGCCTTCACACGATCACATCCATGCTCCTCATGCTCCATGCTCACTCTTGTTGAGGGTGGCCTCCACCCATCCAGGCAGAGTGGGAGGGTGCCCAGGGGAAAGTCCAGTTTTCCTTTATGGGTGACTGTATTAGCAAGGGGTGAGGGGAAGTGCGCCTCCCCAGTAATGTTGCAGATACAATTTGATATCTTCTAATCAACCATTTTGTATGATTTCATTGTGTAATATTTTCATAATTTATTTTAAATTATAACCAAAGTGTCCATGCAAAGAGTATAAAAATAATTTATGTCTGTTATGGCAAACAGCCAAATTCCTTCTCTATCCTCAATCCTCATTCCTCTTTTCTCAGAATTATTAGCATTGGCAGATTATTTTTGGTACACTTTTCTGTTTGTAAATACATGCATTCTTGAGTTTCATTTATCCCATAGCTTATGATATATGAGAAAAATATTGGAGTACAACGTAAAAATATAAATACATTTTCTAACTTCTTAAATACTTGAGATTAGAGGTATATTGTCTAATCATGAAAGGATCATTTCTGAATTGAAATAATAAGGAATATTGGAGTTAAGTAGAAAGCAGGGGACTGTAGTTCAGGGGCTGTTAAACTTGAATCCACATTAGAATCAGGTGAAAAAACGGAAAAAGTATAAATGGTTGGGGTGCCTTAAAAGAAAATGCTACAGGAGAGAGGCAAGATAGCATTGGTTTAGGAGGATACTCACTGAAGAGCACTCTGGGGATGGCAAATTGTATGTGGGGTTTGCACAAGGGGCTGTGCTGTCGGAATTCAGAGTGAGAAGCTTGGTTCACCTAGCAGCAGGCAGATTGATGGAGTGCAGTGATCGGTGAAGATTCTTGAGTTTGAGCCTGCCTGTGGTGGTTAACACAGATGGCAGAGCCCACCCACAGGAAAAGTGGCTGGTTTCAGCCATGAATCCTGAAACCGTGACTCATGCTCCTGGTTTGAGTCACCAAACTGTGAGGGAGGGAGGGCTCTGACAGAAGGTGTAGAAGGGTTTAACTTCTGTGGATTTGGCTGCCTGGACCCCCTCATAGAATTGGGGTTCAAATAAGCTGGCTTGAAACAGCACCAGGCTTATGGGAGAAGTGAATGTGCTGAGGAAACCTGATGTACACAACAGACCTTTGACACTTGAGGCCTGGCCCAAGAGGGGACGGAGTCCGCCAATTTTATTGCTCTGCCCTGACAAGCATCATAGCTTCACTTCCATGGGGAGGGCAGGAATTGGGAAGGGCTTGATTAGTTTC
Organism: Tolypeutes matacus; assembly: GCA_026826555.1. Lineage (NCBI taxonomy): Eukaryota > Metazoa > Chordata > Mammalia > Cingulata > Chlamyphoridae > Tolypeutes > Tolypeutes matacus. The sequence continues at coordinate 212,323 of JAKSZT010053859.1, read as the reverse complement.
CATGAGCCTATTTAGGGTCCCCTTGGTGAAGGGGCTGATCTACCAGAGAATGTTTTTTGGTCCCTTATATCACCAAAAAAAAAAAAAAAAAGAAGAAGAAGAAGAAGAAGGAGACAGTCACTTTTAAAAAATAATACCTGTACTTAATTTAGTTTAATACTGAAAATCTAGCTCAAACCCTGCAAATAGAACCTGGAAGGTAAACTGAAAAACACAAGCAGGCTGAGAGGATTCTCAAGGACCCTAGAAGGAACACTTCATCCATACGTTAGTTTGACTGATTCTGGTCTGGTTGTTTAGTATTTCTCGGTTTATTTGCTGTCTCTTGATTTTCTTTCCTCTTTCCTCCCCCCTTTCTATTTTCCTTCATTTTTTTAAATATTAGGTGCTCCTAGATTACCTCTTCTTTGCTGTTCTTCTTCTTCAGTGATTTCCCATTCTCTCTATATATTTATATTGTATCACAAGCTATCTCTTATCCTTCCTTCATCTCTCTGCCTTCTGCTTTCTGTTGTGGTTCTTAGACACTATGCTTTTTCATTAGCCCACAAAGTAAGGGCACTAATTTCTATTCTATCTATTTTGTTTTCTTGTTATTTTATTAATATTAGCTTTTTCCTTTTAGCCCTTTCTTTACTCTTTCTCTCTTTCCTCATCATTCTGGCCTTCTAAATCATTATATGTATATTCTTCCTTTTGGCTTCCCAGCCCATTGTAGGTATTCCACCTTTTTTGGGGGGTTACAGTACACTGCCTACACAAGTTAAATATTTATTTCACTAAGTCCTATTTGGCCCCTTTTCTAACTTTTATCAGTATTACTATTATCCTTCCTTTCTCACATCTTTCAATTCCTCTGGAACTAATTTTTTCCCTTCAAGGTAACATAGAAAAGAGCAAGGAAACAAAATAAGAAGAAAAAGACCCAAGGAGAAAACTTAACACACACACAAATCCACCAACTAAATAAAACTTGAGAGGAGAGAGAGAAGCTAATCAACTGAATATACCCAGCAAGATAAAATGGTGACTATAGGGCAACAAAAAATTACAAACCACACTGAGAAACAGGAAGACATGGACCACTCCAATGAACAAAGTAAAAACCAGGAATATATGTAGAACATCGAACAACGAATCAAAGATTCCCAAACAAATATCATGAAACAATTTAATGAAGTGAAGGAAGACATTAAGAATATAAAGAAGACACTGGGAGAATATACTGAAGAAATTGGAAACATACCAATAAAGATAACTGGTATGATGGTGATCAATGGCACAATCCAAGAAATCAAAAGGATGCTGGATTCACATAACAGCAGATTTGAGCAGGCAGAAGAAAGAATTAATGATGTGGAAGACAAGACAGCTGAAATCAAACAGATAGTAGAACAGATAAACAAAAAAAATTAAAAATCAAACAGGGATTCAGGGATTTAAATGACAACACAAAACACGCAAACATACACATTATGGGCATCCCAGAAGGAGAAGAGAAGGGAAAGGGAACAGCAGGAGTGTTGAAGGAAATAATGGTTAAAACGACCCCCCTGACCCTATTGAAAGAGATGGATGTGCAGATCCAGGAAGCAAAGCACACCCTAAACAGTATAAATCCTAGCAGGTCATCTCCAAGACATTTACTCATCAAAATGTCTAATGCTCAAGAAAAAGTGAAAACACTCAAGGCAGCAAGTGAAAAGAGAACCATCACATATAAGGGACACACAATAGTATTAGGTGCTGATTGATCATCTGTAACCATGGAGGAAAGAAGACAGTGGAGTGACATAGTCAAAATACTAAAAGAAAAAAACTTCCAGCCACGAATTAGGTATCCAGCAAAACTGAAATTCAAAAATATTGGAGAGTTCAAAATACTCACAGATAAACAGAAATTAAGAGAGTATGTCAATAAGAAACTGATACTTGAAGATATACTAAAAGAAGTTCTACAAGTTGAAAGGAAAAATCAAGAGTTAGGATAGCTTAAAAACAGCTAAAAAGACAAAAACAGAAACAAAACAACATATGACATACTTTAATCCAAAGAAAATATGGCTGAAGTAAGAAATGCATTGTGAGTAATAACACTGAATGTTAATGGATTAAATTCCTCACTAAAGAGACACAGATTGGGAGAATAGATAAAGAAATATGATGCATCTATATGCTGTCTACAAGAAACCAACATTTGACCCAGGGATTCAAGGAGGCTGAAAGTAAATGGTTGGAAAAATTGTTTACAAGTGCACAATAGCCATAAAAGGGCAGAGTAGGTATTCTAATATTAGACAAAATAGACTTTAAATGCATACCTTCTGTAAGAGACAAAGATGGACACTATATATTAGTAAATGGGGTAATCACTCAAGAAGAGAAAACAATCATAAACATTTACACACCTAATCAGCATGCCTCAAAATTCATGAGGCAAACTCTGGAAAAGCTAAGTGGAGAAATAAATGCCTCTACAATTATAGCAGGAGACTTTGTTACACCATTATCTTCATTAGACAGAACATCTGGCAGAGAATCAACAAACAAAGACTCTCAACAATACATTAGATGACCGGGACTTAAAAGACATATACAGAACAATATACCCAAATACATCAGGATTTACATTCTACTCGAGTGCACATGGATCACACTCCAAGATACACCACATGCTAGGCCAGAGAAAAACTCTCATTGAATTCAGAAAGATTGAAATTATACAAAGTAAATTCTCTGATGACAATGGCATTAAAATGGAAATCACTACGGGCCAGAGAAACAGGTTAGGCACAATGATATGGAAGTTAAACAACACAATCTTAGACAAGCAGTGGGCCAAGGAGGAAATCTCAAGAGAAATCAGTAACTACCTTGAAACTAATGAAAATGGCAACACAACATATCAAAACTTATGGGATGCAGCAAAAATTGTCCTGAGATGGAAGTTCATAGCCATAAATACATATATTAAAAAAGAAGAAAGAGCTAAAATTGAACACGTAACTGCACACTTGGAGAAATTGTAAAAACAAAAACAAACTAAACCTAAAGGAAGTAGAAAGAAGGAAATAACAAAGATGAGAACAGAACTAAATGAAGTAGAGAACAAGAAACCACTAGAATAAAATAAACAAAACCAAAAGCTGGTTCTTTGAGAATATCAATAAAATTGACAAACCCTAAGCCAGGCTAACAAAGAAAAAGAGAGAAAAAATACAAATACACAAAATACGGAACAAGCAAATGGATATCACTACTGACCCCACAGAAATAAAAAGCATCATAAGAGGATACTTTGAAAAATTATATGCCAACAAGAGTAAAAATTTAGAGGAAATGGACAAGTTTGTAGAAACTCACAAATATCCTACATTGATGAAAGAAGAAATTGATGAACTCCACAGTCCACTACGTTAAAGAGATAGACTGAGTCATCAAAACCTCCCAACTAAGAAGAGACCAGGACCAGATGGCTTCAGAGCTGAATTCTACCAAACATTCCAGAAAGAGCTAATGGCAATTCTACTTAACTTCTTCCAAAGAATAGAAATAGAAAGAAATTACCTAACTCATTCTATGATGCCAACATTACCCTATTACCAAAACCAAACAAATACACCACTTGAAAGGAAAATTTCAGAAAAAATTTTCTAATGAAATTCGGTGCTAAATTCCTCAACAAAATACTTGTTAATTATAGTCAACAACACATCAAAAGGATTATACAGCATGACTAAGTGGTTTTCATCCCAGGTATGCAGGGATGGTTCAATATAAGTAAATCAATCAATGAAACACCACATAAATATACTGAAAGATAAAAACCATATGATCATTTCTATAAAGGCAGAAAAAGCATTCGAAAAAATACAGCACTTTTTCCTGATTAAAACACTGCAAAATATAGGAACAGAAGTAAATTTTCTGAATATGATAAAGGTTAAATATGAAAAAAGCAATGCTAACTCATCTTCAATGGTGAAATCGTAAAAGCCTTCCCTCTGAGATTCAGAACAAGACAAGGATGCTCACTATCACCACTCTTATTTAACATTGTGTTAGAAGTACTTGCTCAAGCACTGAGTCCAGAAAAGGATGTAAAAGGCATCCAGATTGGAAAAGAAGAAGTAAAAATTTTATTATTTGCAGATTACATGATCCTATGCATAGAAAGGCCAGAGAAAGTTATAACAAACCTTCTGGAACTTATAAAGTAGTTCAGTAATGTTACAGGCTATAAGATCAATGCCCAAAAATCAGTAGCATATATGTACACCAATAACGAGCAATCAGAGGAGGAAATCAAGAAAAAAATGCCATTTACCATACTAACTAAAAGAATCAAATACCAAGGAATAAATTTAACTAAAGATGCACAGGACTTATATACAGAAAATTACACAACACTGTTAAAGGGAATTAAAGAAGAATTCAATAAATGGAAAAATATTCCCTCCTCATTGATAGGAAGATTAAACATCATCAAGCTGTCTATCCTACCCAAACTACTCTACAGTTTTAATGCAATCCCAATATGAAGCAACACTATATTTTCCAAGGAACTGGAAAAACTAACCACAAAATATATTTGGAAAGGTAAGAGGCCCGAGTTGCCAAAGACATATTGAAAAAGAAAAATGAAGTTTGAGGAATCGCATTTCCAGACTTTAAATATGTTACACAGCTACAGTGATCAAAACTGCATGGTATTGGCACAAGGATAGACCTACTGAACAATGGAATCGAATTGAGAGCTCTGATATAGATCCTCACATATACAGTCACCTGATATTCAACAAGGCTACCAAGCCCACTCAGTTGGGAGAGAATGGCCTCTTTAACAAGTGGGGCTTGGAGAACTGGATATCCATATCCAAAAGAATGAGAGAAGAATACCATATCACACCTTATACAAAAATCAACTCAAGATGGATCAAAGATCTAAATATAAGAGCCAAACCCATATAGACCTTGGAAGATAATGTAGGAAAACATCTACAGGACCTTGTAATAGGAAATGATTTCAGGAACTTCATAGCCAAAGCATGAGCAGCAAGAGAAAAAATAGATAAATGGGATCTCCTCAAAATTAAAAACTTCTGCACCTCAAAGGACATTATTAAGAAAATAAAAAGGCAGCCTACCCAATGGGAGAAAATATTTGGCAACCATATATCTGATAAGAGCCTAATATCTTGCATATATAAAGAAAATCCTACACCTTGAAAACAAAAAGACAAACAACCCATTTAAAAAATGGGCAAGTGACCTGAAAAGACACTTCTCCAAGGAAGGAATACCAAGAGCAAAGAGCACATGAAGAATGCTCGATATCGCTGGCTATCAGGGAAATGCAAATCAAATGTGCAATGAGATACCATTTACACCCATCAGAATGGCAGCTATTAAAAAGTCAGCAGACTCTAAGTGTTGGAGAGAATGTGCAGGAATAGGAACCCTCATCTACTGCTGGTGGGATTGTAGAATGGTCCAGTCACTGTGGAGGACAGTTTGGTGGTTCCTCAGAAAAGTAACAATAGATCTTTCATACGATCCAACAATTCCACTGGTGGGTAAATACCCAGAAGAACTGAAAGCAAAGACACGAACTGATATATGCACAACAATGTTCATACTGGCATTGTTCACCATTGCCAAAAGTTGGCATCATCCCCAGTGCCCATCAACAGATGAATGGATAAGCAAAATGTGGTACATACATACAGTGGAATATTACTCAGCTGTAAGAAGGAATAAAGTGCTAACACACGGAATAACGTGGATGAATCTTGAAGACCTTATGTTGAGTGAAGCAAGCCAGGCATTGAAGGATGAACATGATATGACCTCACTGATTTGAACTGAGGAAAGTGGGCAGTCTCTGAGAACCATTGTTTGAAAGAGAGGTTAACAATGGAGTGAAAGATAAGAGTAGGCTGTGAGCCATCACCCATATGGAAATAGTCTATGGTAAAGGGATAGAGTATAGTTGCATATTGAAGGATAGGAGAGGTGGGTAGTGATATTACAGGCTTTGGTGACACAGGGTTGACATACGGTTAGATTAGGAAGTACAAGTTGGAATACCCAGGGCATGTAACTATGAATCTTGTCATTCCATGAGTCAAGACAGTGGAGTGTCATATGCCCCAGAGGGATGGGGAGGAAGGAACTGTTAAGCTGAAAGGTTTTTCATTACATTACAGTAATGGACACAGGACATGGCAAATATCATCAAAAATTATAAAATTGTACCATCTAATTTGTAAACTATACTGTAAAACATTGACAAGGTTTAGTTGCTATATTTTAATATCTGAATAACAGTTATAACAATATCCATTTATGGAATGCTAAATGGAATGCTAATATCCATTTCTAAAAAAGGTTTTAATATGGGTTGGGGAAGTGGGATGGAAGTTGTGTATGTGGGAGTCTCTAGTATTCTGTGTGTGATTTTTGTGTGACCTAAAACTTGTTTGAAAATTAAATGAAAATTTGGGAGACACTGGGGAATGAGAAGTGGAAGGTGTCACGGTACCCTAGACATCCGATAACACAGTGATAAAAGGATAAAAGAATAATTTTTAAAGGGATTTTTTTTGTTTTTGTTTTTTCCTTATTTTTTGAATGTCCCAATCTGCTAAATATATTTATTTTTAGTTTAGAGGTTTTTCTTCTGAGTTTCCTTGTATTTATCCCTTGCATTTAAGCTTATTATTATTTCTTTATCCTATTAATGGTATTTGGTTTTTATATGGGCTTCGTGTTCAAGGAAGGTTTAGATCACATAAGGGTTACAATGGGGGCTGCATAGGATCGTTGTTGGGGGGTTTCTGGGATGCAGGATTCATGGGAGTAAGTACATCTGAATATACATGAAAGATATTTGAAATTGTTCAAATGACCAAGGGATGGGGCATGTTAACGGTTTGTAGACAATCACTAAATAAATGAGGGAATCAGAAATCCCAGCCTGGAGAGCTCTGCCACATTCTCCAAGGGAGCAGCAACAGTCCCCTGAGTGCAGGAGTAGTGTCTGGCAAAAGAGGATGGCCCACTGATGGGTGCTTGTTATTGATGACTAGCCTTATGAGTCTGCTCTTGTAATTGAATCTTAGCCTACTGCTATGCCTATGTGTTGCCACCTGGGAGCCTCCTTTTTGCTCAAATGTGGCCTCTCTAGGCCAAACTCAGGATATGAATGCATTACTTTCCTAAAACGTGGTTCATGCCTCCTGGGGATGAAGCTCCCTGGAAATGAGGGATCAATACCAAGTGCCAACTGGCTACATGATTGGCAAAAGACCTTGAATAAAGGGGGAGAAGGTAAAGAGAAATGATTTCATGTGGCTAAGAGAGTTCAAAGATAGTTGGGAGGTCATCACAGATGTAATGCTCACGGACACCTCAGCAGGATCACATAGAACACCAAAGTCGATATCACCCCACACAGAAGGGCTCCTGAGGGCTCTGGAGACACCCAGGTCCTATATACGTGGGGATAGCCACAGTGATTGATGCCTTATTAGTGGGCTCTTCTTTGGAATCTGTGCTCCTGAGAGTGACAGAGTTGGACTCAAATAAGTCCTGCCTGCATATGGTCCATCAGTCCCTTTATTCAAACCTATATGTGATGCCGGAGTTTTTAGGTGTTCTTCCAGAGACTGGAGCCGGTGGCCTACCTATGTGTCAGGTGTGCGTGGAATCTCATTGGAGCAGCAACTCCTACCCTACAACTCAATGGACTCATCCAAGTCACCTGGCGAGGAGACGACGCTGGGCAGCACCATCCTAGAGAAAGGAGAGGGCTTGCAGCTGCAGGCAGGATAATCCCATCCAAAGTATCAATGGGATATTATCCGTCTCTCACTTGGAGGTGGAGCGGACATCACCATCCCATTCCCTTCAGAATTGGGGAAGAGCTGGGGACTAGAGTGGACTTAATGGTATTCTGTTGTGGATATATTGTTATTCAAGCAATGGAAGAAATTATAACAGTGAGGTGGAGCTGGTGGCCCCTGGATACTTTTGGGGTAGGGAGGCAAAGGGCAGTTGGAATGCAGGGGTTTTTTAAGGGTTTGGCAGTTGTCCTGAGTGGCATTGCAGTGACGGATGTAGGCCAATTTACATCATCATATACAATGCAGAACTTTGTGGTATAGAGTGTGGTCTATGATGTGAACTCTGGTCTATGCTTGGTTGCAAGGCCCCAGGATGTGTATATCCATAGTGGGTGATGTGCCACACTGATGAAGGATGTTTGTGTGGGATTTTGTGGGAGGAGTGGGAGGTGGGAAACACAGGAATCCCTGTATTTTCTGTGAAATATTTAGATAATCTAAGCACCTTTTAAAATATATATGTATATATGTAAAGAAATAACATTTATGTAAGCTAATGCACATATATGCATATATATTTATATAAAATTTTACAAATATTAGTATGTATTGTGAAAATTTTTATTTTTACCCACAATAAAAAAAGAAAAAAAATAAAGAAAATGCTGCAATAATAGGCAGCATTATTTTTAAAATGGTAATTTTTAAAATGCTTACCCAGAATGTAATGGATTGAAGAACCAGTGAAAACAACCAGGATAATTTGAAATAATTGGAAAGCCCATCTGTACATAAACTAAGAGAAATCTCGAGTTCTGATGCATGAATTAGTGATAACAAATTGAACACTCATGTGGAAGAAGTTGTGAGAGGAGCAGATCTCAGAACAAACTGCAAGTGAACTTTTTCTCAAGGAGAAATTCATCCTGAATTGCACAGTCACCGCCGCTTCCTTAAAACATTGGCAACAAGTTACACAAACTGGAGGTGTAGATTCTCTGGAGATTCATCTTCATTCCATTCATATGGTTTCTCTCCAGTATGAATGTTGTAATGTTTAATGGGATACTGCGTCTAGCTGAAAGCTTTCCTACATTTCTTACATATATCGGATTTCCCTCCACTATGAATTTTCTCATGGTCAATGAGATTTGATTTGCTACTGAAGGCTTTCCTACATTCCATACATATATAGGGTTTCTCTACCATTTATCTTCTCTGGTGGGTAATGAGGCTTGATTTCTGAAGGAAAGCTTTCCTACATCCATCACATTCATAGGGTTTCACTCCAGTATATATTCTCAGATGGTGAACGAGGTTTTCCTTCTGGCTGAAGTCTTTTCCACATTCATTGCATACACAGGGATTTTCTCCAGAATGAATGTTTTGATGTTTAATGAACGATAGTTTTTGCATTCATTCTTTTTCTGCATTCTTTACATTCATTTTGTTTCTCTCCCATATGAGTTTTTTCATGTTCTGTGAGATATGATTTGTACCTAAAGGCTTATCACATGCCCTACAAGCACATGGTTTCTTTGCAGTAGGAAATCCCTTGTATCTGAGATGTGACATTTGAATTAAAGCTTTTCCAAATATATATGATTTCTCTTCAATAAGAATTTTGTTATGAATAAAGAGGTTTTCATCAGGTTGAAAATTTTCCACATGTATGACATTACTACCTTTGTTCCCCTGTATGGGTTTTAAAGTGAGGAGTAAAAAATGATAGTAAAAAGCAGCCTACATTCAGGACACTCATGTGGTTTACCTCTAGTTTGAATTTTCCCATATTCCATGAGGTTTTGTCTCTGATAAAAGCATTCCCGTTCATTACAATACTAACTTTTGTATGAATATTTCATGCTCAATTAGATTTAATGCCTGGCTGAAGGATTTCCAGTATTCCTTACCTACACAGGTTTTACTCCTGCATGTTTCTTTTTGTGACTCTAGCTTACCGAAATTCATTAAATTCCAAATGGTTTCTCTGAAGGATTAATTCTCATGTATCGCATGAGGTTGAATTTCCAAGAAAACTTCACACACATTACACTTAAAGGGGAGGACAACCATGTGGGACAAACTGGCAAGCATGATGCAAATTCCTTCCAAGTTAAGTTACATTCATAGAAATGTTATTTTGAGGAAAAAAATGCTTGTTTAAATAGAGAAGATTTTCCCAACTTTCTTAAATTCTCATCTTAAGTCTGTACTGCTGTGGAGGTGGATATAGCTTTGCTCACAAGCTTTTTGTTATGTAGTTCTTTCTGCTTCTTAATGTCCTATGCTTCTTCATAGTTTCTGGGGTGCAGCAAAAGTAGTGCCTAGAGGGAAATTTATAGCATTGAATATATTCATTAGGAAAGAGGAAAGATCCAATATCAATCATCTAAGTGTCCAATTTGGGAAGTGTAACAATGTCTCCTTTTTATTTATCCTGTCATTTATGGCTCTTCTTGCTTCAAATGAGCCTCACATCAAGTTTGGTGACTTCATAACTAGGAAATTGGGAAGTGATACAGCACTTGATTAATGATGGGGACAAAACAACACCCCATAAGTCAACCCTGGAACATTCAGGCTTCAGAAGGATAAGGAAGGCATAGCTTCCAAAGATGCACGAGTAAGGTGACCCCAGAAAAAAGGCCAAAATGGCAACCCATGTAATCCTGAAAATTTCATTTTGGACTGACTATTTTTATTCCCTTTTTTCCCTTCTATGTATTTGGATGAGATGCACTATTTAATATTCTGTAAAGTTTACCGGGGAAATTGTAACACTTTTGATTGCCTTCCCAAATCCACACATTATTTCTTATTGACTTGCAAAATAATGTATCTTAAAAATTTTTATATCCTGTATTAGTCAGCCAAAGGGGTCCTGATGCAAAATACCAGAAATTTCTTGGTCTTTATAAAGGATATTGATTTGGGGTAGAAGCTTCAAGTTACCAGGCCATAAAGCATAAATTTCTTCCTTAACCTAAACCTGTTACCCTGACTTGGAGCAAGACAGCTGCTGACATTTGCCAGGGTTCATGTTTATTGTGTTCCTCTCTTCCCAGGGCTGCATTTCTCCCTGGATTCATCTCCTCTGTTTCTTCCTCAAGGTCAGCTGTAGTCTATGAGGCTCTCTAAGCTTTGCCTCTCTCCACAAGTCCAGCTGTGAACTGTCAGGTGAATGGCTTGTCTCTTTTCCCCGGGGCCTCCTATCCTTGATCATCAGAAATCCATCATCAAAAACTACTCCAATTCTGTCCATTGCCATGTCTTTTTGTGTTTCAGACCCCACCCACTAATGGGCAGGGCTCAAGCATCCTATGGACTGTGGTCCAGTCAATGCCTTTATCATAAAATAATCATTCCCAGATTAACAGACCAGTTTACAAGCATCATCCCATAAACATTTTTGGAATTCATAATGATATCAAACTGCCACATATCCAGTTACCCATCTTATGCTGTATATTATTTTATTGTGTTTTTGAAAACTTTATGGATGTTCTAGGCCCAGATATCATTATTACTTTATCCATTCAATAGTCATTTAGGTATATTAATTTAATTAACAGATATTGTTTTCCAATCCATCCTGAATCTTGACTCTTCTGAGAATATATTTTTCTGCCTGAAGAATATTATTTTACATTTCTTTAAAAATGAGTTGCTTCTAGCAAACTTTATTAGTTTTTACTCCTCTGTAAAAGTATTTATTTCACTTCTTCCTGAAGCATTGAGATGAATTAAATTTCAGGCCGTCTATGATCTCCACTGCTTTTGAGAGCCCCCTTAGGATCGAATTTCTCCATTATGTTGTAAATATAATAAGTTCTTTAAAGAAGAATTAGGGGCTTTCAGTTTACAACCTGCTTCCTGCCCACCACCCCCAGGCAAAATCTGAGTGCTGTGGTTCTGGGGATGGGAATGATTGCACACATCTGTGTTACACACGTGATTTTGGAGCTAAGATTTGGTGAGAAAGAACAGTATATTGTATTCTTCTTGGGACATTTCTAGGGTCCAGTACAAAGTTGGTCAGCACCCTATTTTGCTCAATGATTGCCACAGCCAAACTACAGCCACTGCTCAGGAGTTCCCATTTATCCCAGATTTGGAGCCCATCCTGATCCCTGTACCCTGGGTTATTGTCATTGTTTGAGTCTTGTGTGGACCCCAGAGAAGTATGTTCTTACTAACCTATTGCTGTGTGTGTGATCCTTTTTATGTAGGACATTTTTGTTAGATTCACATAAGGGAACTTTCGATTATGGCACTTTTTGTTGGAATGCTTTAGTTTAGTTAAGGGCCTCTGATTAGTTTTCAGGCACCAGGATGGACCCCAATCATTGTGCTGAAGTTCTACACACATGGAACACACAGAGAAGAGTGCTGCATGTTTACCCTGACATGTGGGAGAGCGATCAAGATCTCCCACAGCTGTGGAGAGACACAGATACCCTAAGAGGCTGAGGGAGAGGCCAGAGGCTGTAGTCATGGAGCAGCTTTAAGTTGAAGATATCCAGGCCAGAGGAGAATGGAGAGGTGTGAGCAATTGTTTCTGATGGCCCACTACCGAGCTCTGGGAGAAAGTGAGTTTGGAGGAGAAGGCATTGAGAGACAGGCAGGCCCAACATTTTGCCTTGGCAGGATTCCTGTAGCAGCTGACCCTTGCTAAGACAGCATTTTAGATGATGACATGATTTGGACATTTCCACAGCATCAGAACTGTACGTTTCAAATGTAATAAATTCCAATTAAAGTCAAACTACTTCTGGTATTTTGCATTGGCAGTGCTGGGAAAACTCAAACAACTCATGACACAGAATTGGAGAGCTGCCCTGTTCCCAATCAGCAGTGTGATGCTGATGCTCAGTGATTTCACCTGTAAACTGTGGGTATCTCCAGACTAGGCAGGAATGAGTACTGGTAAGATGGAGGGGGAAGTGCTCTTGGCCAGGAAGGCCTGCAAGATAGGGAGTCAGACAGGGGTGTCACAGGGTTTGGGAACTAGTATAAAGTCACAGATGCCCCAGTATAATGTACCTGCCCCAGGCAGTGGTTGGCCAGGTGGGCAGGGGCGGATAAAAGCATGGGACCTGTTGTCTGGTGCAGCAGAGAAGTCAGGGCACACATAAGAGCCTCTCTGCTCCTGCTTCTTTTGACCTTCCCTCCTTCCCTTGATCTCCACCTGGACCCTCTGAGGAGGCTGCTTTACTGTATCCCTCCTGATTCTCAGGTACATACTCAGGTGTCCTGCTTCCAGTTCAACATTCAGCTTCTCCAATTTTGGGGGAGATAAAGAACGAGCAAATCCAAGATTAACATGTTGGTGTCAGGAAGGAAATGTCAAAATTCACATGACAGCATTGACCACAGCAATAACACCACCAGAATGAGAAACATTAGGCCAGTTACCATAATAAATAGGACAGGAAACCCAGAAAGTCCTGGGACATAGGACTTATTATAATAGAAGTGAGGTTGTGAGAGAGTTCAGTGTTTGCAGAAAACCTCAGAGAGTGCAGATGCCAGATACTTCTCAGATTAATTAAATATGTAATTTTCAACACATTTTTAACACTGTTGAAAATGATGCAGACCTCTTCAATCCCAGAAGAGAATGGAGGTGTTGGATGGGAAGAAGCTGGTGTACACCTGAAGATGCTAGAATATAACATGTGCACACTGGATATCCCCCAAACCAGAGAGGGAACCAAATTCTCAGAACCCCATTGAAAACCATCATCATAGGTTCAGGCTCCACAAAGGAGTACAGGGAAAAAGCCCTGGTCAAAACTCACCACCTCATTTAGTGATATGAGTCACTGTAGCGGGTCTAACCTGGGGAGTAAGCAGCAGGAGGTCCATCTTCTGCTGTGGTGCTAACAGCCCTCTAACTGGACACGTGAAGAAAGCAGTGTGGCCTTCACATGGTCGCATCGATGTTCCATGTGCTCTGGGCTCACTTCTGCTGAGGGAGGTCTTCACCTGTCCAGACAGCTGGTGGTGATGCCAAGGGGAGTGAACACTATTCTTTATGGGTGACTATATTTGCAAAGATTGAGGGGAAGTGCCTCCACATCCAGTAATGTTGCAGATATAAATCACTACCTTCAAATCAACCATTTTGTATGATTTCATTGTGTACCATTTTCATTTTATTTAAATTATAACCAAATTATCCATGCAAAGAGTATAAAAATAATTTATGTCTGTTCTGGCAAATAGTCAAATTCATTCTCTAGTCTCAACAGCCATTCTTCCTTCCTCAAAATTACCTGCATTAGCAGATACTTTTTGGGTACACATTCCTGTTTGTAAATACATGTATTCTCTTGTATCATCCATCCCACAGCCTATCATATATGAGAAAAATATGGGAGTACTACTTAAGAATATAAATAAATTTTTTAACTTCTTAAAATACCTTTTTTGTTTGTTTGTTTGTTTTTCCTTTTTTTTAAATTATGGGTAAAAATCAAAATTCTCACAATACATAAAAACATTTGCAAAATGATATATAAATATATATGCATATATGTGTATTTGCTTACAAAAATGTTGTTTATATATATATATATACATATATTTTAAGAGGTGCTTAGATTACCCAAAATATTACATGAAACCCACTGGGATTCCCATGTTGCCCACCTCCCACACCTCCCATCACATCCCACGCAAACATCTCCCACAGTGTGGCCCACCACCCTCAATGAACTTACATATCCTGGAGCCTTGACACCAACCATAGAATGCAGTTCACACTGTAGACCACACTCCCTCCCACTCAGTTCTGAGTCGTGTGTGCTGATCTAAAATGGTCTACATCCATTGCCACAACAGTACTCAGGACAATCTCCAACTCCCAAAGAAGCCACTGTATTTCAACTGCTCGTCCCCACCCTACCCCAAAAGTTTCCAGTGGCCACTGGTTCCACCTCATTGTTATAATTTCTTGCATTGCTAGGATCACCATATGTAAACAAGAGAATACCATCAAGTCCACTCTAGTATATAGTTCTTCCCCCAATCCTGAGGGTACTGGGATGGTGATGTCCACTCCAACTCCAAGTGAGAGAAGGCTTATATCCCATGGATATGGTGGGTGGGATGATCCTGCCTGCAGATGCAGGCCCTCTCCATTCCGTGGGATGGCCATTTCCCATCGTTGTCTCCTCACCAGGTGACTTGGATGAGTCCATTGAGCTGTAGGGTAGGAGATGCTGCTCCACCTAGATTTCATGCACACCTGGCACATAGGTAGGCAGGAGGCTCCAGTCTCTGGAAATATACCTAAAAACTCCAGCATCGCATATAGGTTTGAATAGAAGGGACTGGTGAACCATGTGCAGGGAGGACTTATTTGAGTCTAATTCTGTCACTCTCAGGAGCACAGATTCCAAAATAGAACCCACTGATAAGGCATCAGTCTCTGGGGCTATCCCCCCTTATATAAGACCAGGGTTTCTCCGGAGCACTCAGGAACCCCAATGAGTGGGGTGATAGGCACTTAGATGTTCTATGAGCTCCTACTGAAGTGTGTGTAATTGTTACCTCTGGGATGACCTCCCGACTCTCTTTGAAGATTCTTAGCCACCTGAACTCATTTGTCTTTATCATTTCCCCCTTTTATTCAAGGTCTTTTTCCAGTTGTGTTGACAGTTGGCACTTGGAAAAGTTTTCAATAAGCAATAATCATGCCTCGGATAAACCTCATTGGCTACGATACTGCCACTGTGCAAAGCTGCCAGTTGGCACTTGCTATTAATCCCTCGTTGTCAGGGAGGCTCATCCCCAGTAGTCATGTCCCACGTTAAGGGGAAGGTAATGCAATCATATGCTGAATTTGGCTTAGAGAGAGGCCACATTTGAGCAACAAGGAGGCTCTCAGTTGGCAACCCTTAGGCACCCCACAACTGCAGGCTAAGTCTCATTTACAAGAGCAAAGACTCACAAGGGTAGTCATCAATAATAAAAAAAAAAATCAGTGGGTCATCCTATTTTGACAGGCAATGTCCCTACACTCAGAGGATTATTGTTACCCCCTTGGAGACTGTGAAAGAGCTCTCCAGGCTAGGAATTCAGTTCCCTCATTGATTGTGTGATTATCCACCCATCGTGACCATGCCCCATCCCCCGATTCTTTGAATGATTTTGTATATCTTTCATGTATATTCGGATGAACCAATCCCCACGAAAACCCCCCCACACACCCACCAATAATCCCGCACAGTACCCATTGTAACACTTCTGTGATCCAAATCCTCCATGAACATTTAGTCCATATAATAATCAAATACACTTACTAGGAAAAAGAAACAAGTGTGATAAGCGTACATGCAAAAGACAAACATAAGGAAACTCAGGGAAAAAAAAAGAGAGAAGAAAAAAAAAACAAATAATCAAACAAAGAACAAAACAAAATAAAATATAATTAGTGGATTGGGACATTCAAAAAATGGGCAAAAAAGCAAAGGAAATGCCATATATATATATATTTATTTATTCATTTTTTTCCTTTCTCTTTTCTTTTTTCCCTTTTTTCCTTCCCTTTATCACTGGGTTATCGGATGTCTGGTATGACATGACACCTTCCTCATCTCAATCCCCATTGTCTCCCAATTTTTCATTTAATTTTCAAAGAAGTTTAGGTCACAGCAAAGTCCCACATGGAGTGCCGGAGACTCCCAGATACCAAACCACCCCCCCTTCCCCACCCAAAATTAACTCCGCCCACTGTTTTTTTTTTGGTTGTTAACATTGTTATAACTGTTATGCAGATAGCAAAATATAACAACTAAACATTGTCAGTGATTTACAGTATAGTTTACAATTTAGATGATACATTTTAATTATTTTGATGATATTTACCATGTCCTGTGTCCATTACGTTAAGATAATGAAAAACCTTCCCCATGACCACCAAACAACCCATTAGATCTTGACTGTTCCCTTCTCCCCAGCCCCCCTGAGCCCATGATACACCCCTCTCCCAACCCATGGAATGTCAAGATTCACAATTACATGCCCTGGGGATTTGAACCAGCCCTTCCTAATCCACCCACCCCCAAGTGCTGCACCACCAAACCCAGGAACACCACCACTCATCTGCCCCATCCCCCAACATGCAACCACACTCTATCCCTTTACCATAGATTATGTCCATATGGGTGATGGCTCAAAGCCTGCTCTTCTCTTACTCTCCTTTGTTAACCTCTATTTCAGACAATGGTTCTCAGAGACTGCTCACTTCCTCAGTTCAGATCAGTGAGGTCATATACTGTTCATCCTTCAGTGCCTGGCTTGCTTTACTCAACATAAGGTCTTTAAGATTCATCCACGTTATTCCATGTTTTAGCACTTTTTTCCTTCTTACAGCTGAGTAATATTCCATTGTATGTATGTACCACATTTTGCTTATCCATTCATCTGTTGATGGGCACTGGGGCTAATTCCAACTTTTGGCAATGGTGAACAATGCTGCTATGAACATTGGTGTGCATATATCTGTTTGTATTTTTGTTTTCAGTTCTTCTGGGTATATACCAAGCAGTGGAATTGCTGGATCATACGGAAGATCTATTGCTAGTTTTCTGAGGAACCACCAAACTGTCCTCCACAGTGGCTGGACCATACCGCAGTCCCACCAGCAGTGGATGAGGGTTCATATTCCACCACATCTTCTTCAACATTTAGTGTCTCCTGTTTTTTTAATAGCTGCCATTCTGATGGGTGTAAGATGGTATCTCATTGTAGTTTTGATTTGCATTTCCCTGATAGCAAGTGATGTTGAGAATTTTTTCATGTGCTTTTTAGCCATTTGTATTTCTTCCTTAGAGAAGTGTCTTTTCAGGTCACTTGCCCATTTTTTATATGGATTTTTTGTCCTTTTATTTTCGAGGTGAAGGATTTCTTTATATATGCAGGATATTAGTCTCCTATCAGATATATGGTTGCCGAATATTTTTTCCCATTGGGTAGGTTGCCTTTTTATTTTCTTTATAACATCCTTAGAGGTGCAGAAGTTTTTAATTTTGAGGAGATCCCATTTATCAATTTTTTCTCTTGCGGCTCGTGCTTTGGCTATGATGTTCATGAAGCCATTTCCTATTACAAGGTCCTCTAGATGCTTCCCTACATTTTCTTCCAAGGTTTTTATGGTTTTGGCTCTTATATTTAGATCTTTGATCCATCTTGAGTTGATTTTTGTATAAGGTGTGAGTTGGTATTCTTCTCTCATTCTTTTAGATATGGATATCCAGTTCTCCAAGCACCACTTGTTAAAAAGGCCACTCTCTCCCAACTGGGTGGGTTTCGTGGCCTTGTCAAATATCAGATGACTGTATATGTGAGGATCTATATCAGAACTCTCAATCCGGTTCCATTGGTCAGTAGGTATATCCTTGTGTCAATACCACGCAGTTTTGATCACTGTAGCTTTGTACTATGTTTTAAAGTCAGATAATGTGATACCTCCAACTTCATTTTTCTTTTTCAATATATCTTTGGCAATTCGGGGCCTCTTGCCTCTCCAAATATATTTTGTGGTTAGTTTTTCCAGTTCCTTAAAAAATATAGTGTTGACTTTTATTGGGATTGCATTAAATCTGTAGTTTAGTTTGGGTAGGATAGACATCTTGATGATGTTTAGTCTTCCCAACCATGAAAAGGGAATATTTTTCCATTTATTTGAGTCTTCTTTGATTTCCTTTAACAGTGTTGTGTAGTTTTCTGTATATAAGTCCTTTACATCTTTAGTTAAATTTATTCCTAGGTATTTAATTCTTTTGTTTACTAATGTAAATGGTATTTTTTCCTTATTTCCTCCTCAGTTTGCTGCTTATTGGTGTACAGAAATGCTACTGATTTTTGAGCGTTGATCTTATAGCCTGCAACATTACTGAAATCCTTTATAAGTTCTAGAAGCCTTGTTGATGATTTCTCTGGGCTTTCTATGTATAAGGTCATGTCATCTGCAAATAATTAAATTTTTACTTCTTCTTTTCCAATCAGGATGCCTTTTATGTTCTTTTCTTGTCTCAGTTCTCGTGCAAATACTTCTAAGACAATGTTAAATAGGAGTGGTGATAGTGGGCATCCTTGTCTTTTTCCCGATCTCAGAGGGAAGGCTTTTAGGATTTCACCGTTGAAAATGATGTTAGCTTTGGGTTTTTCATATATACCCTTTATCATTTTCAGAATGTTTCCATCTATTCCTACGTTTTGTAGTTTTTTTATGAGGAAATAGTGCTGTATTTTGTAGAATGCTTTTTCGGCATCTATAGAGATGATCATGTGATTTTTTTTCTTACAGTTTGTTTATTTGGTGTATTACATTGATTGATTTTCTTACATTGAACCATCCTTGCATACCTGGGATAAATCCCACTTGGTCATGGTGTATAATCCTTTTGATATGTTGTTGAATGCGATTAGCAAGTATTTTGTTAAGGATTTTAGCATCTAGGTTCATTAGAGAAATTGGTATGTAATTTTCCTTTCTTGTGGTATCTTTATTTGGTTTTGGTATTAGGGTAATGTTGGCATCATAGAATGAGTTAGGTAATATTCCTTCTACTTCTATTTTTTGGAAGAGCTTAAGTAGAATTGTTGTTAGCCTTTTCCGGAATGTTTGGTAGAATTCAGCTGTGAAGCCATCTGGTCCTGGACACTTCTTAGTTGGGAGGTTTTTAATGACTGAGTCTATCTCTTTCCTTGTAATTGGGCTGTTGAGTTCATCTATTTCTTCTTTCATAAATGTCGGCTGTTTGTGGGTTTCTAGAAACTTGTCCATTTCCTCTAATTGTCATTCTTGTTGGCATATAATTTTTCAAAGTATCCTCTTATGATACTCTTTATTTCTGTGGAGTCAATAGTGATACCAACTTGCTCATTCCTTATTTTATGTATTTACATCTGTTCTCTCTTTTTCTTTGTTAGTCTGGCTAAGGGTTTGTCAATTTTGTTGATATTCTCGAAGAACCAGCTTTTGGTTTTGTTTATTGTTTCCAGTGCTTTCTTATTCTCTATTTCATTTAGTTCTGCTCTAATCTTTGTTATTTCCTTCTTTCTACTTCCTTTAGATTTAGTTTGTTGTTGTTTTTCCAGTTCTTCCAAGTGTGCAGTTAGGTCTTCAATTTTAGCTCTTTCTTCTTTTTTAATATATGAGTTTATGGCTATGATCTTCCCTCTCAAGACTGGTTTCGCTGCATCCCTTAGCTTTTGATATGTTGTGTTGTTGTTTTCATTAATTTCAAGGTAGTTACTTATTTCTTTTGAAATTTCCTCTTTGACCCACTGTTTGTCTAACAGTGTGTTGTTTAACTTCCATATCCTTGTTCCTTTCCTGTTTCTCTGGCACTTATTGATTTCCAACTTCATTCCGTTGTGCTCAGAGAAATTACTTTGTATAATCTCAATCTTTCTGAATTCATTGAGTGTTGTTTTGTGGCCTAGCATGTAGTCTATTTTGGAGTATGTTCCATGTGCACTCAAGAAGAATGTAAATCCCTCGTTATTTGGGTGTAGTGTTCTGTATATATCTATTAAGTCCAAATCTTCTAATATATTGTTGAGTTCCTTAGTTTCTTTATTAATTCTCTGCCTAGATGTTCTGTCTAATGCTTATAGTGGTGTGTTGAAGTCCCCTGCTATAATTGTAGAGGAATTTATTTCTCCTCTTAGTTTTTCCAGAGTTTGCCGCACGTATTTTGAGGCACCTCGATTAAGTGCGTAAATGTTGATGATTGTTCTCTCTTCTTGAGAGATTACTCCTTTTACTAATATGTAGTGTCCATCTTTGTCTCTTACAATAGTTTTGCATTTAAAGTCTATTTTGTCTGATATTAGAATAGCTACTCCTGCCCTTTTTTGGCTATTGTTAGCTTGTAAAATTGTTTTCCAGCCATTCACTTTCAGCCTCCTTGAATCCCTGGGCCGAAGATGGGTTTCTTGTAGACAGCATATAGATGGATCATATTTTCTTATCCATTTCTGCCAATCTGTGTCTTTTGATTGGTGAATTTAATCCATTAACATTCAGTGTTATTACTCGTAACGAATTTCTTACTTCAGTCATTTTTTCTTTGGGTTAATGTATGTCATATGTTGTTTTGTTTCTCTTTTTGAATTTTCAGTTGTTTTTAAACTCTCCTCCAACTCTCTCTCCTTTGTTTTTTCCTTTCAACTTGTAGAGATTCCTTTAGTATTTCTTGAAGTGCTGGTTTCTTCTTGACATACTCTCTTAATTGCTGTTTATCTGTGAATATTTTGAAATCTCCCTCATTTTTGAATGCCAATTTTGCTGGATAGAGAATTCGTGGCTGGAAGTTTTTTTTCTTTTAGTGTTTTGACTATGTCATACCACTGTCTTCTTGCCTCCATGGATTCAGCTGAGAAATCAGCACTTAATCTTATTGTGCTTCCCTTGTATGTGATGGTTCTCTTTTCTCTTGCTGCCTTGAGTATTTTCTCTTTGTCTTGAGCACTGGACAATTTGATAAGTTTATGTCTTGGTGTTGGCTTGTTGGGATTTATACTATTTGGGGTGTGCTGTGCTTCCTGGATCTGCACATCCATCTCTCTCAATAGAGTTGGGAAGTTTTCAGCCATAACTTCCTTCAACACTCCTTCTGTTCCCTTTCCCTACTCTTCTCCTTCTGGGATGCCAATAATGCGTATATTTGTGCATCTTGCATTATCGGTCAATTCCCTGAGACCATACTGGATTTTTTTTATCTTTTTGTCTATCTTTTCTACAATCTCTTTGATATCAACTGTATTGTCTTCCATATCACTAATTCTTTCCTCTGCCTGTTCAATTCTGCTCCCATGTGAGTCCAGCGTCTTTTTCATTTCTTGACTTTTGCCTTTGTACGCCGTCATATCCATTACCTTTTTAGGTGTGTTAGCTATTTCTTCAGTATGTTCTCCCAGTGTCTTCTTCATATCCTTAATCTCTTCCTTCAGTTCTTTAAGTTGGTCCATGATATTTGTTTGGATAGCTTTTATTAGTTGTTCGATGTACTGCATTGCTTCCTGTTTTTTATTGTGTGCACTGGACTGGTCCATGTTTTCCAGTTTCTCAGAGTCATTTGTATTTTTCTGTTGCCCTCTGTCATCATATTATCTTGATGAGTTTGTTCAGTTGATTAGTTTTTCTCTATGCTCTATAATTTTATTTAGCTGTTGGTTCTGCGTGTGAGTTAAGTTTTCTCTTTGGCAGTTTTTCTTCTTATTTTATTTCCTTGCTTCGTTCTATGTTCCCTTGAAGGCAAAAGGTTAGGGCCAGAGGGATCAAAAGATGTAAGGGAGGCAGAAGGATAATAGAAATATTGATAAAAGTTAGAAGAGGGGCAAAATGAGACTTAATGAGGTGAATATTTAACTTGAGTAGGCAGTGTAGAGTCCTAGGAAAAAATATGGAGTTCCTACAATGGACTGGGTAAACAAATGGAGGAATATATGTATATATACTGATTTAGAAGGCTAGAATTATGAGGAGGGAGAGAAATAGTAGAGAAAGTTCTGAAAGGAAAAAGTTAATACTAATAAAAAAGAAAGAAAGAAAAAAGAAGAAGAAAACAAAATATTTGGGATAGAAATTGACAGCCTTAAGTTGTGGGCCTATGTAAAAATGTTGTCTCTAAGAGCCAAAACATAAAACAGAAGGCAGAAAGATGCAGGAAGGATAAGCGATAGTTTGTAATACGGATTCAATATATACAGCGAGTGGGAAATTACTGAATAAGAAGCCCAGCAAATAAGCGACCAGCTGGCAGCACCTATTTAAAAAAAAATAAATAGAAGGAAAAAGGAAGGGGGGAGTTAAACGGGAATAATAGCAATAGACCAGAAAGTAACAGAGAGAAACCAAAGATCCACACAGGCAAGCAGTCAAACAGAGCTAAGGGGGGTCAATGATTCCCCTAGAGTCCACGTGGATACTTCCTGCCTAATTGTGTTTATCAATGAATTTCCCCACAGGGTTCTATATGCAGGTCCTGAAGCAGCATTTAGCTATGAAACTAAATTAAAAAGAATTTATTTTTCATTTGTTGAGGTGACCTTTTTTTTTTTTTTTTTTTTTTAGCCAAATGCAGGACCCAAAATAATTCCTCCTCTAGACCAACCCCCTTATGGAAGGGACCCTAGCTGGGCCCGTGGAAATTAATCAAGCACGTCCCACTTTCCGGACTCCCCAGGTTAGCTGAAGCTCTGATGTTAGTCAGTGAGGAGTGCTAAAGACGGCAGATTCCGCCCCTTCTGGCACCGAGCTCCAGAGTCACCGGGCTGCTCAGTAAATCAGTTTGAGTGCAGATTCGTGTCTGCTCTCAGCCTAATGGTGCTTCAGGTCGGCTTATCTGCTCCCCAAAGCTATGGGGCAGTGCAGGCAGCCAGATCGATGTCTAAAAATATAAAATACCCTTCCCTGTCTTCCAAACGAACCCTCCCTTTTTTGGGAAGTGTCCCTTCCTCCTGGCTCCGCAGTGGCCCGGGTCTTATCCCTGGGTGGCTAGGGAAATCAGCTGCGTTGCCCAACCAAAATCCCCCATCCGTTTCACTGGGTGCTGATTAGCTCATTTGCTCTGTTCACACAAGGTCCAAGGGGCACCAGGCAGCCAGATCCCCAGAAAATAAAACGTTTTCAACCCGCCCGTGGCTCAAAATGGCCGTTTTATTATTTTTTTTTCCCTAACCGCGGGGCTCAGCCGCCTGTGCCAACCTCCACCGGCAGCCTCAAAACTCACGAATCTCCACCATTCACTCCACGCCGCCGATCCACGCAGATAGATGTCCCAAGCCTCTCAGTCCACGTGTGCACAGCACAGACCCCTGGGCAAGACCCCGTCCCCAATCTGCCTTGCTCTGGGAGCTTGCAGTGTGCACCCTCCTACACTAACGCCATCTTCTTAAAATACTTGAGATTATAAGTATATCTCCTAATTTTGAAATGATCATTTCTGATTTAAAATAAGAAGGAAAATTGGAGTTAAGTAGAAAGCAGGCCACTGTATTTCAGTGGAACTTAAACTTGAATCCACATCGGAATCTGGTGAAAAAACTGAGAAAAGATAAATGGTTGTGGTTCCTTAGAAGAAAATGCTACAATAATGGGCATCATTATTTTAGAAATGGTAATTTTTAAAATGCTTACCCAAATTGTAAGTGTATTGAAGAGCCAGTGAAAATAACCAAGGCAATTTGAAGAAAGGGAATGCCCATCTTTACATAAACTGCGAGAAATCACGAGTTCTGATGCATAAATTAGTGGTAACAAATCGAACATAGATTTTTGTAATTCATCTTGGAGGTAGACGGTGCCAGGAATGATCCAAAGAAAGTTTGGGATCAGGGGACTTCACTTACATGTGTAATGCAGGCAAATTTATTTAGGCTGAAGCTCCTTTTTATACTACAATGTTGATAACAAAAAAGGGCATTCTTCATTCATTCCTCAGCTTGGTACATGAAAGCGCTCCTTGTTTCTGTGTTCCCAGACAATCTTTCTTGGGAATTCAGACCATAACATCTTAATGGTGTGTTCATTCCACTCTGCCTCCTCCAACTGATGTTTGCAGTATGCAATGTCCTTGGAGACATTTACTAATGTTTCTCTGCCAGTAAACATGCTTTTTAAATGCTTAACCCTTATGCTCTGTCTCTCAGCATATTTTCCTACAATTCCCCCTTTTTTGTTTTTGGTAAAGGGTGACTGTGCCAGTCTTAGGTTACCCTCCTATGGAGGTCTTACCCGTCCCTGGCTACCAGCCAAGTTCCATGCACTGGAGTTTCAGATTCAAGGGTTTTAAGCAGAATCACGTTATTAGCATGGCTGGCCTTTTCAGCCCTATTAATGTGGGACTGCAGGGCTTTGTGAATACCTCCTAATAACTTAAAAGTAGCAGACTACCAATTATCACCACATTGAAGTTAGCAAGTACAGTGGTTGATTTCCACAAATTTAAGGGGTTTATTTTATTTAATTTATCTGTCACTGCTTGCCAAAATTTGTTACCTGAAAGCATAGTAAGTTGATTCTGAGACATGCTCAAAATCCTGTTTTGCAAATCTGTAATTTCTATAGAAAAATTTGTTTGATGACCGATTGATTTTTATTTTTTACCCATTCATAATTCTAATCATTGTATGAGAGATGAGTGATACAAAAAACACTTTCATTCCAATCACACTTGAAAACCTCGTTTTAAATTTAGATTATATACCTGATCTCCCAATTTTGTAACAGCCATCTCTGAGTCATTAAGGCTATTATTAATTTGCCCATCAATATATGCCTGACTATGCCATAGCTCACTAGAATTTTTATGCCAATTTCTAACATATTGTCATGTTTGGATATTCTCATGTAGGGCAGTTTCTGCCACAGCAGCAGCTGTAATCATACCTATAAACCCTAATACAGCAGCTATAATTAATCCAATTAAACATTTGGTTCTTTTCAAATAATGATTTAGATAGTGCCAAAGGATTTCATTCTCAAGGGAAGACTGCCAGCAGCGTTTCATATGAACCAAAAGCCATATTCCATGATGCTGTTGTCCTATTAGAACCACAGTAGAACTTCCCTGTAAAACAGACTTTGATACACAAGTGTAAAGGGAACAATTGCTACAGAAAAACCCTGTTTGATTAATGCTCACTCTTCCAACTATAAAAACAATGGGATCCTGTACACATACTGTAAGAAATTAAGTGTATTTTCTTTTTGAACTGGTACTATTAGTTTTACCGCCATGCCATTCAAAAATTGGGCTAGTTCGCAAAAATAATTTACACAAATCCTTTTTAGTTTTGTTAGTTAAGTGTCCCATAGTTGTGGGATAAACTTTCCCTGATGAGTCCAATTTAGAGACGAATTTATACTTATGACATCACCAAAATTCCAAAAATAATGATGCTTTCATTAGTTGTTTTGTTGGATTATTAATTTTTCAACTTATGGTTGTGTTTACATTATGTCTTGGAATCCTTATAAGGGCCCAAATGAGTACAATTCTATAGCAATTATTAAACAGCACAACCTCAGATGAAACATGGCACGTATGCCATTTACCATTTTGTACTATGATTTTGGGGCTGTATACATGGATCGATGGATCCTATGAAGATAGGTCATTCAAGAAAAGGCAAGGTTAAATTTTCAGTAAATTTCCCTTCCTCCTTAGGTTTTAGAGGAAGGCAAGAATCAACAGGCCCAAGAAAATGAAAAGTCAAATTAATATAAACAGGGTAGGATTTGTTATCCCAAGTCAACAATTCTAAAAGAGTTGAATTAGTAATATAAGCCCAAATGTATAATTATGTGAAGGTGCACTACTAACTGCTGAGGTTGTCAAGGTAAGCATAGTAAAAAATAACTGTGTTAGAGTGATATTCTGACTTTTAGAAGTTATCATCTTTTCTGCTTCTTGTGTCAGCTTCTTCAGCTTTTTTTATGTCAGGGTTTCAGATTTCTGGACAGGACCCAAAGCTGATCTCCTTTATCAGTAATGACAAGAGCAAAACCTCGACCTTATATCTTAACTTAATTTCTGCCTTTTTTGATTATTATCTTTATGCTTTCAGTAAACTGGTTGTCCAATATTTATTTCTGTATTTTTGCCTTATTTTTGCAAGCAATGCTCTGCTGCTAATGTATATGATTCTGACCTTTGGCTTAAAAAATTTATTGTAAATAATGCTTGATATAATTATTTTTGCACCTCACCATTTCCTCCTGTTTTGTTTTTGTAGCATTAATAAATACAGGTTTAACTGTTAATTTTTTATGATGACTATACATACATTCACAGGCTTACTAATTCAGGGGATACACTGAGATACTTGACTTATTTTTGTCTAGAGTCCTGGATAGATACAAGATAAATGTTAATATATACTTAGTTTAATTAGCTTATATTGACAATTAGGGTGAGAAACAAATAACATAACTAATTCAAAGATTAAGTCAATATGGAACAAAGTTACAGAATGACAGATAAGTAGAGCAGTCTTACATATATACTTACCAATATTTAGCTTTTAACTGGGAAGTGTTGGGTTGTTGAAGTAGCAACTCATACTAGAGCTTTGTTTGACTGTGTTTAGGATTAATGAATTTGATAATATAGATGCCAACTTGTGAGTATTTTTCTAATTCCCGAGGAAGGGGCCAGCCTCCTCAGGAAGGAACACAACACTCTCTGGACAGTACATTTTAAGGTTTATGCATAAATCCCTGGGAGAGTGGGCAGCTCCCCCAGGGAGGAATACAACACCCATTGAAATGCACTTTATCATTTTTAATTTGTTACAAAACTTCCTTGATGTGCTTACTATTTTAATTAGCAATATTTTTCCTGAAATGTGAAAAGTGTTAACTAGCAAGGCATTGGTTTGTTGATTAACAAAGCTTTCTGTATGATGTTTAGTTTTAGGCTTGAACAAAACTTGCCAGACTTGTTTTTTAATACATTTAGTTTCAGGACTGTCAAAACTCAAAATAAGATATTTACACATACATTTAATAAAACACATTTACCTGTAGTATACAAGTTATTATCTAACTTAAGTATGCAATGTATTGTATTAAAGTTTTGATTAGTATTTAAATATATTATACAGAATTCATAACTGTATTAGATTATAAAACAACAGACATCCAATGAATAAACTTTTATTTCTTAAGCATTTAAGATTCTTAGTAGCATGAATAGAATGACCTCAATTTCTTTATTTTGTATTGTTTGAGGCATAGGTAAAATCAAATTAGTATTTTCTATTTGGGCTGTGGGGTAATACATTAACTTGTAATTTTAATACTTGCATTGGTTTTGTTGTTAACATTATAATTAGAATTGGGGCTGTTCCTTACAGTGTTGAATATAAACTTGATTTATTGTTGGCTACTTTACAGGAAGGGGTATGTGGGCTGAGTTGACTTGGTTAAGAAAATATTAAAGAAAGCTTTAGCAAGTTTTAAAATAAAGTGAGAGTGACATAACTGGATATTAAGTTTTTTGCAACAAATAGCAAATTTGGGGAGCACTACAGGCTGCAGGGGTGTTATTTTATTTTACTGTATTTTAATGTAATGCACTACCCTGGCAGCCTTTAATGGCTGCTCTCTCCTTGGAGTTATAACTGAAAATTGTGATTAATAACATTATATTTTATTTACTGTTATATTGAAACATTATTATATTTTCAGGAATTTTATACACTTTTAAAGTATTCATATGAATTTTTATTCAAATAATTTTAATTGGTATAAAATTAGAAAATTTCCTTTAATTATACAACAGATTTATATACTTTATTCAACTTATATCACATGAACTTAACTATTTTCAGTATTTTAATTTTTTTAGGTTAAAGACCAACTTATATGTGACCGTTGGAAATAATAGCTATGTTTCAGGATTTGACATTGAGAAAGCAGGTTCAAACATTGTGTTCTTTTAAAAGTGATAAGACCTGTTTCCCCATGGAAATGATAAGGTTAAAGTACAAGAAGCTATTTTCATAAAACAGACTTAATTGCATACTGAATATTCTGGAAAAAAAGTTTGTAAACTTTTACCAGAACAGACTACTGACTTCAGAAACTTTGAGAAACAATAAAACTATAACTTTATATTATTACATTTTTTGACATTAAAGCTTTCAAATTTTTATAGATAGACTGCTTAAATTTTTCTTAGCTTTGACCATGAACATTCTTTTTCCACATGCCCTTTGCACTTTTGGTATTTATTCAGGCTCTTTCCCACATTTTACTTTGTTTAAATAACTAGTCATTTTATCTTAGGATAAAATTACTTTCTTTTCTTTAATAATAAAAGCACATTCTATACACCTTCCATACTTATGTTACCACAATGATTTTGGCAACTATTTCTAAGGAAACTTTTTTGAAAAGACATAATTACCATCAACATTAAACAAACTTGTTAGAATAATGCTTTAATTCGAGTATAACAATTTTTATTATTTTAAACTAATATCCTTATTTATTTATTAATATAAGTACTTATACAATTTTAGACAATTTGAATAGTGCTCTTATAATAATTTTCATTTATCAATTTAATTTTACCATCCAGAGGTATCAAAATATACACAGACACTGAAAAAACAGACAAATATAAAAAAGAATTTTGACACACTAACAGAAACATAATGCTTACTAATTTGACCCATAATTTTCACTCCTTTGTTATGGCAGTCTTCAAGCCCTCCATCATTTCACATCTTTGATTTTATTGTTTTTAAGATTTTTTCTGGAGTCTGTGTTACCTGAAATATATAAACTTGTTCTTTGAAACACTTTTGTTCATAATCAGCAAGCAGCCAAGACAACATAAACAGCATAAATACAGTTAAGCTCTAATTTAGAAGTTTATACAGATATTTAACATGTATATTTTGGATTAGTACTCTTTCAGTGTACACTTAGGCTAAAAGTTCAGATTTCTGGGATAAGCCCTTTAGTTCTTGTTCTTAATTTTAGGTATACCCAGTGAAGGAGTAATAAACTTAGTTTCAGCTGAGGAAGGATCGACAGCTGTACTGCTTTTGGTAACTGCCTTAAATTCTGTTACAGGCTGGAGTGAACTGCTCTGTTGCTGACTGCATAGATTTGAGCAAGGCTGGGAAATGCGCTTGGAAGTTTCTCAAATTATTAATGAGACTACCTTTTTTTTGATACTTAGAATGGCATTCCTTGGCCCAGTGTAACCCTTTTTGGCATTTTGGACACAAACGAGATGGTATTGATTCATTATTGCCCCTAAATGTAGCTCTTACACTAGTTTTCACTTGGCAATCTTTTTTCATATGGCTTACTTTCCCACATTTAAAGCAATTTAAATTAGTAATCATAGGACTACGACCCTTTAGAGCAGCTGCAAGAATGTTCATGTTATAAGTATTGGGCCAAATGTTTTGTCATATATTTATATAATCCTCCAAAGTCCTTCCATTTGCCTTTATGGGATATAAAGCCTTTTTACACACACTCTTAGGATTATCAAAACCAACATTAGAATCAGCCCTTCTTTAAGATCAGGTTGAGATACTGTCTTGTTGACTACATCTGCCAGCTTTGTTACAAATTCAGCATAGGATTCAGTATTTCCTTGAACAATTTTTGAACATGATTGTACAGCCTGTCCAGCGGTGGAGATTCATCACCAGGCAGCTAGGCAGCACAATCACACTTGACAATGGCAAAATCATCATATTGAGCTTGGTGAGAAATCCCAGGCTTTGATCTGTTCCTAATATTCATTCAGCAGTAATAGGCACTGGTGAATTTTGCTATTGATTTCATCATCTACCATGTTAGCTTTATCAGCCCACCAAGTTTTAAATTGAA
Organism: Tolypeutes matacus; assembly: GCA_026826555.1. Lineage (NCBI taxonomy): Eukaryota > Metazoa > Chordata > Mammalia > Cingulata > Chlamyphoridae > Tolypeutes > Tolypeutes matacus. The sequence goes on along the minus strand of JAKSZT010053859.1, from coordinate 182,089 downwards.
AAAATTCTGCTGAATTAAGAACAGCTTGAGCTAACAAATCCCAATCCAAGGGTATTAATCTGTTTGTTTGTGCCATTTCTTGCACCAATTCTTGAGTATAAGGAGAATTTACACCATATTGTGTGCATGCTTTTTTAAAACTTTTAATAGTTTTAAAAGGAATAATAGTATGCTCATATTGTACAATCCCTTGGGGATTGTTAGCATCTACTGGAATTTGAGTTACTGTTACTGGAAAAGAAAAAAAAATTGCATAGCCTCTGAATTTTCTTCTCTACTTCCCTGTGCTATACATTTCTTAATTGAAGAGTATGGTGTTGGCACAAAAACAAAACTTTTGGAGGGTCATCAAATGTTGTAGGAGGTGCAGAAGCTGGTTCAAAAGACAATAAATTATCATTTGGATTGGACGTCTTTAGGACTGCTGGAAAAGTTACATAAACTCCTTTTTTTCTTTTTTTTCTTTCTATAAGACATGGGTTTATCTGTTTTGCATTTTCATTAAATTTTTCATATATATTTTCATTAAAATCATCATTAGCTTGTTCTGCTATTATTTTAGCAATAGAGGTATCCATTTTAATACCTTCATTTTCATCTGACTGTAATGCTTCAAAGCAAGAGAAAAAGACTATACAAAGACCATACATAGCAATGTTTCTGTATGAGAGAAAATAGTTTTAGTAACTCTAGGGTCATCACAGATACCCCTGTATTCTTTAACAGGGTTTTCAAAACTTGGGAATATTCCTCCTACCACGTCAACTGATTATCCATTTCCCTGATGATCAAGATTATTTAACTTATCAGCAGAATGCCAGGACCGTCTGACACAGAAGTCCTTTCCATGTCACTGATAGAGAGAAAAGAGTAGTCGTGCCCCATGTGGGCACAATCTGTTGTAATTCAACGTGGAGGTAAATGGTGGCAGGAATGATGCAAAGAAAATTTGAGATCAGGGGACCTCACTCAATGTGGAATGCAGGCAAGTTTATTTAGACTGAAGCTGCTTTTTATACTACAAAGCAGATAACAAAAGTAGGGCATCCTTCACTAGTTCCTCAGCTTGGTACGTAAGAGGGCTGAATGTTTTGGTGTTCCCAAACAATCTTTTTTGGGAATTCAGAAAATAACATCTTAGTGGTCTGTTCATTCTGCTCTGCCTCCTCCTACTGATGTTTGCAGTATGCAGTGTTTTTGAAGACATTTACTAAAGTTTCTCTGCCAGCAAGCATGCTTTTTAAATGCTTAACCCTTTATGCCCTGGCTCTCAGCATCATTTCCAGCAACAAATGAGTGTGGAAGAAGAAGTGTGAGGAACAGATTTCAGAACAAACTGCAAGTGCAGTTTTCCAAGAGGAGCAAACATACTGAATTTCACAGTCACAGTGGCTTCCTTAAAAGATTGGCAAAAAGTTGCACAGACTGGAGGTGGAGATTCTTTGGAGATTCACATTAATTACATTCACAGGGTTTCTCTCCAGTATTAATGTTGCAATGTTTAATGAGATTCTGCCTATGGTTGAAGGCTATACCAAAATTCTTACATATATAGTGTTTCCCTCCACTCTGAATTTTCTCACGGTCAGTGAGATTTGATTTGCTACTGAAGGCTTTCCTACATTCATTACATATATAGGGTTTCTATCTAGTTTGTCTTCTCTGGTGTGTAATGGGGCTTGATATCTGAATGAAAGCTTTCCCACATCCATCATATTCATAGGGTTTCTCGCCAGTATGTATTCTCAGATGGTGAATGAGGTTTACCTTCTGATTGAAGGCTTTTCCACATTCATTGCATATAGAGGGCTTTTCTCCAGAATGAATTCTCTGATGTTTAATGAACTAGTGCTTCTGGCTTAAGACTTTTATACTTCCTTTATATTCATTTTGTTTCTGTTCACTCTGCATTTTTTCATGTTCTGTTAGATATGATTTGTACCTAAATACAAAACTAATTGTCTTCATTCATTTTCTTTACATAGATTCCCTCAAGCTTAGGTAAGCATGATGGAAATTCCTTCAAAGTGAAGTTACATTCATAGAAGTGTTATTTTGAGGAAAAAATGCTTGCAGTCAGAGAAATTATTTTCCCAACTTTCTTACATTCTCTGCTTCCATCTTAATTCTGTACTGTTGTGGAAGTGGATATAGCTTCACCCACAAGCCTTTTGTTATGTGGTTCTTTCTGCTTCTTAAAGTCCTATGCTTCTTCATTGTTAGTGAGGTGCAGCAAAAGCAGTCCCTAGAGGGAAATTTATAGCATTGAGTGCATTCATTAGAAAAGAGGAATGATTGAATATCAATTGTCAAAATTTCCAAATTGGAAAGTGCAGCAATACCACCTTTTAAATTTTTCTATCATTCATGGCTCTTCTTGCTTCCAATGAGCATCATATCCAGTTTGGTGACTTCCTAACTAGGAAATGGGGAAGTGATACAGCCCTTGATTTATGATGGACACAAAACAACAACCTATAAATCAACCCTGGAACCTTAAGTCTTCTGAAGGAAAAGAAAGTTGGAGCTTCCAAAAATGCATGAGTAAGGTTGCCCCAGAACAAATGGCAACCCAGGAAATCCTGAATACTTTGTTTTGGACTGCCTATTTTTGTTCAATTTTTTTCTCTTCTATTTATTTGGATGAGATGCACTATTTAATATTCTTTAAAGTTTACCAGGGAAATTATAACACTTTTGCTTCCTTTTCAAAATCTGTACTTATTATTTGTTATTGACCTGCCATATAATGTATTTTAAAACATTTTATATCATGTATTAGTCAGCCAAAGGGGTGCTGATGCAAAATACCAGAAATTTCTTGTTCTTTATAAAGGATATTTATTTGGGGTAGAAGCTTACAGTTAACAGGCCATAAAGCATAAGTTTCTTCCTTCAACAAAATCTGTTGCCCTGTCTGGGGCAAGACACCTGCCAACATTTGCCAGGGTTCAGACTTCTTGGGTTCCTCTACTCCTAGGACTGGGTTTGTCTCTGGGCTCTGCTCTTCTGTTTCCTCCACAATGTCAGCTATGGACTCTGAGGGTCTCTTAGCTTTGCCTCTCTCCACAAGGGCAGCTGTGAACTGTGAGGTGAATGGCTTGTCTCTTCCCGGGAGCCTTCTGTCCTTGCTCAGCAGATATCCAACATAAAAAACTAATCCAGTTCCCTCATTTGCCATGACTTTTTATAATTGAGACCCCACCCACCAAGGGCCAGTCTCAACACCCACCGACTGTAGCCCAGTCAACACCCTTATCATAACTTACTCATGCCAGATTAACAAATGAATTTAACAGCAAAATCCAATATCTCTTTTTGGAATTCATAATGATATCAAACTGTAACATATCCATTTACACATCTTATGCTATATATTATTTTATGGTGTATTTTAGCACTTTATTGATGTCCTAGGCCATGGATATCATTATTACTTTATCCATTCAATAGTCATTTAGATATATGAATTTAATTAACAGATATTCTTCTTCAATCCATCCTGATTCTTGAAACTTCTGAGGTCATTATCTTTCTGCCTGAAAAATATTGTTTTATATTTCTTATAAAGTGAATTGCTGCTAACAAAAGGTATTCATTTTTACACTTCTGTAAAGTATTTATTTCACTTCTTCCTGAAGAATTGAGATGAATTAAATCTCAGGCCCTCCATGATCTCCAATGCTTCTGAGAGCACCCTTAGCATCGAATTTCTCCATTCTGCTGTAAATGCAATCCGTTCTTTGGAGAAGAAATTAAGGGCTTTCAGTTTTACAGCCTGCTTCCTGCCCCACCCACCTCCAGGCAATATCTGTGTTCTATGTATCTAGGAATGGGAATAATGACACATCTCTCTGAGTTACACACCTGATTTGGGAGCTGAGATTTGTTGAAGAAGGCACAGTATATATATATATTTTTTAGGTCCTTTTTAATTTATTTCATAAATATCTTATAAATATTAATTTTATAAATCTTACATAACTTGGTTAATTTATTCTTAACAATGTATTTTTTATGCCACCGTAAGTTATATTTTTAAAATAATCTTACTGTGTTTCTCACAATTTGCATACATATATTCAACTGATTTATACATGTTGATCTTTTTTTTTTCTTAAAACATAAAGTTTATTTTATGAAAAAAACAAAACAAAACAAAACAAATGGACAAAATGAGGCTTAGAGAGATTAAACCAACTGCCCAAAGGCACAGGTAGTAAAATGGCAGGCCTGCAATTTAGAATCAGTTCTGACTGCAAAGCCTTTATTCCTCACCTTTACTTTTTTTTTTTTTAACAATCTTTTATTATTATTATTATTATTATGGGTAAAAATCAAAATTCTCACAATACATACAAACATTTGCAAAATGATATATAAATATATATGCATATATGTGTATTTGCTTACAAAAATGTTATATATATATATATATATA
>JAKSZT010053859.1:98897-167648 GCA_026826555.1 Tolypeutes matacus | reverse complement strand
AACTGTGGTCTATGGTTGGTGGCAAGGCTCCAGGATGTGTAAGTTCACTGAGGTTGGTGGGCCACACTGTGGGAGATGTTTGTGTGGGATGTGGTGGGAGGTGGGCAACATGGGAATCCCAGTGGGTTCCGTGTAATAGTTTACGTAATCTAAGCACCTCTTAAAATATATGTATATATATATAAATAACATTTTTGTAAGCAAATACACATATATGCACATATATTTATATATCATTTTGCAAATGTTTGTATGTATTGTGAGAATTTTGATTTTTACCCATAAAAAAAAAAAAGTGATATGACCTGCTTATCCATGGAAATGATAAGGTTAAAGTACAAGGAGCTATTTTGATAAACCAGACTTTATTGCATTCTGATTATTGAGCAGAAAAACTTTTTAAACTTAACTAATACACTCTACTGGCTTGAGAAACTTTCAGAAAGAATAAAACTTTAACTTTATATTATTACATTGTTTGAAATTAAAGCTTTTAAATTTTTATAGATAGACTGCTAAAATTTTACTTACCTTTGACCACAAAAATTCCTTTTTCACAAGCACTTTTATATTTATACAGGGTTTGTCCCACATTTTACTTTGCTTTAATAACTATCTATTTTACCTTAGGATAAAATTACTTTCTTTCCTTTAATAATAAAAGCACATTCTATATACCTTCCATACTTAAGTTACCACAATGATTTTGGAAAGTACTTCCAAACAAACTTCTGGCAACATATAATTAACATCAACATTAAACAAACTTGTATTAATAATGATTTAATTTGAGTATAACTATTTTTATTATTTTAAACTAATATTCATATTTATTAATATAAGGGCTTATTTAAATTTTTGTCATTTGAATAGGGCTCTTTTAATAATCTTCATTTATGAATTTAATATTACCATCCAGAGGTATCAAAATATACACTGACACTGAACAAACAGACAAATACAGAAAGAATTATGACACACTAACAGAAACATAAAACTTACTAATTTGACCCATAATTTTCACTCCTCTGGTATGGCTGTCTTTAAGCACTCCATCATTTCACATCTTTGATTTTACTGTTTTTAAGATTTTTTTTGAAATCTGTGTTATTTGTAATATATAAGCCTGTTCTTTGAAACACTTTTGTTCATAATCAGCAACCATCCAGGACAACTTAAGCAACATAAATACAGTTATGCTCTAATTTACCAGTTTATACAGATATTTAACATGTATATTTTGGATTACTACTCTTTAGGAGTACACTTAGGCTCAAAGTTCAGATTTCTGTGATAGACCTTTTAATTCCTGTTCTTAATTTTGGGTACACTCAGTGAACGAGTGATAAGCTTAGTTTCAGCTGAGGAAGGATCGACAGCTGTACTGCTTTTGGTAATTACCTTAAGTTCTGTTACAGGCTGGAGTGAACTACTCTGTTGCTGACTAGGTAAATTTGAGCAAGCCTGGGAAATATGCTCACATTGTCTGAGGGCCTTGAGGAAGGCCCACTTGGAAATTTCCTGACATTAACAATCCTACCATTTTATGATATTTAGAATTGCATTCCTTGGCCCAGTGTAACCCTTTTTGGCATTTTGAACACCCATGACTTGGTATTGATTTATTTTTGATGCCTAATGGAGCTCTTACACTAGTTTTGGCTTGGCAATCTTTTTTCATATCACCTGGATTCCCACATTTAAAGCAATTTATATGATTAATCATAAGACTACATCCCTTTAGAGAAGCTTCAAGAAGGTTTATGTTATAGGTATTAGGCCAATATTTTTGTATATTTTTATATAAACCTGTAAAGTTCTTCCATTGGCATTTATCAGACATAAAGCATTTCTACACTCACTGTTAGCATTCTCAAAAGCCAACATTAGAAAAGCATTTCTTTAAGATCTGATTGTGTTACAGTCTTGTTGACTAGATCTGACAGCCTTGCTACAAATTCAGTATAGGGTTCAGAATTTCCTTGAACTTTTTTAAAAAATAATTGTATAGCTGTCCAGAGGTGGAGATGATTTGCCAGGCAGCTAGGGAGCACAATCACACTTGTACAATGGCAATATCATCATATTGGGCTTGGTGAGGAATCCCAGCCCATTGACCTGTTCCTAATATTTGTTCAGCAGTAATAGGCACTGGTGGATTTTGCTGCTGATTTCATCGTACAAGAATATGAGCTTCATCAGCCCACCAAATTTTAAATTGTAAAAATTCTGCTGAATTAAGGATGGCTTAACCTTACATATCCCAGTCCCAGTGTATTAAACTGTTTGCTTGCGCCATTCCTTGCACCAATTCCTGAGTATGAGGAGAATTTACACCATATTGAGTGCTTGCTTGTTTTAATTCTTTGATAGTTTTAAAAGGAATAGGAGCAAACTCATATTGTACACCCCCTTGGGGATTTTTAGCATCTACTAGAATTTGTATTACTGTTACTGGAAAAGTAAAAAAAAAAAAAAGTATAACCTCTGAATTTTTTCTCTACTTCCCTGTGCTATACTTTTCAAAATTGAAGAGGATGGTGCTGGCACAAAAACAGAAACTGCTGGAGGGTCATCAAATGTTGTAAAATATAGATCAGTACACACCTTAGGAAGTGCAAACCCTGCTTCAAAAGACATTAAATCCTCTTTTGGAGTGGATGGCTTAATGACCAGAGGAAAAATTTCATAAACTCCCTTTTTATTTTTTTTCTTTTTATTAGACATGGATTTATCTGTTTTTGCCTGTTCATTAATTTTTCATATATTTTTTATTAATATCATCATTAGCTTGTTCTGCTAGAGTGTTAGCAATAGCAGTATCCATTTTAATATCTTCATTTTCATCTGACTGTAATGGTTCAAGAGCAACAGAAATAAGACTATACAAAGACCATACATAACAATGTTTCTGTACAAGAGAAAAGAGTTTTAGTAACTCTAGGGTAATCACAGGTACCCCTGTATTCTTTAAGAGGGTCTTCAAAACGTGGGAATATTCCTCTAAGTGTGTCGACTGATTACCCATTACCATGATGATCAAGATTATTCAACTCACCAACAGAATGCCAGGATCATCTGACCCAGCAGTCCTTGTTTCCACAGCACTGATACAGAGAAAAGAGTAGTCATGCCCCACGTTGGGTTCCATCTGTTTTAATTCAGATTGGAGGTAGACAGTGCCAGGAAGGATCCAAAGAAGGTTTAGTATCAGTGGACCCCACTCCATGTGGAATGCAGTCAAGTTTATTTAGGCTGAAGCTGTTTTTTATACTACAAAGCTGATAACAAAATAGGGCGTCCTTATTATTTCCTCAGCTTGGTACGTGAGATCGCTGCATGTTTCTGTGTTCCCAGACAATCTTTCTTGGGAATCAGACAATAATATCTTAGTGATGTCTTCATTCCACTGTGCATTCTCCAACAGATATCTGCAGTATACAGTGTCCTTGGAGAAATTTACTAATGATTCTCTGCCAGCAAACATGCTTTTAAAATGCTTAACCATTTATGCTCTGTCTCTCAGCATCTTTTCCAACATCCAATGAAGAAATACAATGGGCTAAAAAGTCTATAAAATATGTTCAACATCAATTGCTATCAGGGAAATGCAAATCAAAGCTACAATGTGATACCATCTTACACCCATGAGAATTGCAATTATTAAAAAAAAAAACAGACTTTAAGAGTTAGAGAAGATGTGAAGAAATAGGAACCCTCATCTACTGCTGCTGGGACTGTGGAATGATCAAGCCACTATGGAGGATAGTTTGGCAGTTCCCCTGATAACTAACAATAGATATTCCATACGATCCAGCAATTCCACTCCTGGGTATATATACAGAAGAACTGAAAATGAAGACATGAACAGATATATGTACACCAATGTGCATAGCATCATTGTCCACCTTTGGCAAAATTTGGAATTAACCCCAGTGCCCATCAACAGATGAATGGATAAGCAAAATGTGGTACATACATACAATGGAATATTACTCAGCTGTAAGAGGGAATAAAATGCTAACCCAAGGAATAACATGGATGAATCTTGAAGACCTTATGTAGAGTGAAGCAAGCCAGGCATTGAAGGATGGACTGTATATGAACTCACTGAATAGAACTGAAGAATGTGAGCAGTCTCTGAGAACCATTGTCTGAAAGATAGGTTAACAAGGGAGAGAAAGAGAAGAGTAGGCTGTGAGCCATCACCCATATGGACATAATCTATGGTAAAGGGATAGAGTGTAGTTTCATACTGAAGAATAGGACAGATGGGTAGTGATATTACTGGGTTTGGTGGTGCAGTGTTCACAGGTGGGTAGATTAGGAAGGGCAGTTTGGAATACCCATGGCATGTAACTATGAATCTTGTGTTTCCATGAGTCAAGACAGGGGAGTGTCATATGTCCCAGGGGGATGGGAGGAAGGAACAGTTATGATCAAATGGGTTATTTAGTGATCATGGGAAAGGTTTTTCATTACCTTACATTAATGGACACAGGACATGATAAATATCATCAAAATTATTAAACTAAACTTTCTAAATAGTAAACTATACTGTAAACCATTGACAAGGATTAGTTGCTATATTTTACTATCTGTATAACAGTTATACCAATGCTAACATCCATTTTTAAAAGGTTTTAATAGGGGTGGGGAAGGGGGAGGGAAGTTGGGCATGAGGGAGTCTTGAGTATTGTGTGTGTGAATTTGCTGTGACCTAAAACTGTGAAAATTAAATGAAAATTTTGGAGACACTGGGGAATGAGAGGGGGAAGCTGTCATGGTACACTAGACATCCGATTATACAGTGATAAAGGGAAAAAAGAGTATTTTTTTTTAAGGAAAATTTTTTTTCCATTTTTTTGAACGTCAAAATCCAGAAATTATATTTTATTTTTATTTTAGTTTTTTTACTTTTGAGTTTCCTTGTATTTATCTCTTACATTTAAGCTTATCATTATTATTTCTTTTTTCTATTAATTGTACTTGGTTATTATATGGGCTTCATGTTCAAGGAAGGTTTAGAACACAGAAGGGTTACAATGGGGGCTGCAGAGGATCATTTGTGGGGGTGTCTGGGAAGGGGGATTCATGGAAGTAATTTCATCTGAATATACATGAAAGATATATGAAATTATTCAAATGATCAATCATGGGGCATGGTCATGGTGAGTAGACAATCACTCAATAAATGAGGGATTCTGAATTCCCAATCTGGAGCGCTCTGCCACATTCTCCAAGGATGCAGCAACAGTCTCCTGAGTGCAGGAGCAGAGTCTGGCCAAAGAGGATGGCCCACTGATGGGTTCTTGTTATTGATGACTAACCTTATGAGTCTTTGCTCTTGTAATTGAAATTTAGCCTACTGCTATTGTGTACCTAAAGGTTGCCTCCTGAGACCCTCCTTGTTGCTCAAATGTGGCCTCTCTCTAAGCCAAACTCTGCATATGAATGCATTAACTTCTCCCCAACATGGGACATGACTCCCATGGATGAGCCTCCCTGGCAATGAGGGATTAATGCCAAGTGCCAAATGGCAGCATGATTGGAAAAAAACCTTGAATAAAGGGGGAAAAGAAGAGAAATGAGTTCATGTGGCTATGACATTTCAAAGAGAGTTGGGAGGTCATCCCAGTGATAACGCTTACGCACACCTTTGTAGGATCTCATAGAACACCAAAGTGGATATCACCCCACACAGAGGGGCTCCTGAAGGCTCTGGAGACACCCAGGCCCTACCTAAGTGGGGATAGCCCCAGAGATTGATGCCTTATTAGTGGGCTCTACCTTGTAATATGTGCTCCTGAGAGTGGCGGAGTTGGACTCAAATAAGTCCTCCCTGCACATGGTCCATCAGTCCCTTCTAATCATACCTATATGAGGTGCTGGAGTTTTTTGGTGTACTACCAGAGACTGGAGGCTCTGTCCTACCTATGTGCCAGCTGTGCCTGGAATCTCGGTGGAGCTGCAAGCCCTACCATAAAGCTCAATGGACACATCCAAGTCACCTGGTGGGGTGATGACGATGGGCAACAGCCATCCCAGTGAATGATGTCCTGTAGGTACAGGTATGATAATCCCATCCACTGTACCAATGGGATATAAATCCTCTCTCACTTGGAGTTGAAGTGGACATCACTATCCCAGTACCCTCAGGATTGAGGGAAGCGCTATGGATTAGAGTGGACTTAATGGTATTCTGTTGCAGACATATTTTGATTCAAGCAATGGAAGAAATTATAACAGTGAGGTGGAGCCGGTGGCAGCTGGATGCTTTCAGGGCAGGGAGGGAAAGGCCATTTGAAATACTGGGGTCTATTTGGGACTTGGGGATTGTCCTGAGTGGCGTTGAGGTGACAGATGTAGGCTAGTTTACATCAGCATATACCTGCAGAACTGTGTGGAGTCAGTGTGGTCTACAATGTGAACTGTGGTCTATGCTTGGTGACAAGACCCCAAGATGTGTATATCCATTGTGGGTGATGTACCACACTGATAAATGATGTGTGTGTGGGATGAATTGTGAGGTGTGGGAGGTGGGGAACATGGGAAACCCTGTAATTTCTGTGTAATATTTAGGTAATCTATGCACATTTAAAATATATATATATACAAAAATACCATTTATGTAAGCAAATACACATATGTGCATATATATTTATATAACACTTTACAAATATTAGTATGTATTGTGAAAAATTTGATTTTTACCCACAATTTAAAAAAAGGAAAAAAAGAAAGAAAATGCTACAATAATGGGCAACATTATTTTTAAAATAGTAATTTTTTAAATGTCTACCCAGAATGTAATGAATTGAAGAACCATTGGAAACAACCAGGATTATTTGAAATAAGTGGAAAGCCCATCTATACATAAACTAAGATAAATCTCGAGTTCCGATGCATAAATTAGTGGTATCAAATTGAACACAGATGAGTGTGGAAGAAGATGTGGAAGAGCAGCTCTCAGAACAAACTGCAAGTGCATTTTTCCATTAGGAGAAAGACATCTTGAATTGCACAGTCACAGCCGCTTCCTTAAAAGATTGGCAACAGGTTCAAACGAAGAAGAGAATGGATGGTTTGGATGGGAAGAAGCTGATGTATACCTGAAGAAGCTGGAATGTAGCACGTGACCACTGCAGTTCCCCCAATCCAGAGATGGAATGTCCTGTTTGGGAACCAAACTTTCAGAGCCCCAATGAATGCCAACATCATAGGTTTAGGATATGCAAAGGAGAATAGGGGTAAGGCCTGCTCAGCACTCACAGTCTCAGGTAGTGATGTGAGTTACTCTAGCAGGTCATCACTGGAGAGGAAGCAGAAGGAAGTCTGTCTTCTCCTGTGGTGCTAGCAGCCCTCTAACTGGACACGAGTAGAGAGCAGGGTGACGTCCATGCTCTTCATGCTCCATGCTCACTCTTGCTGTGCGAGGCCTCCAGGGTCCAGGCAGCTGGGGAGGGTGCCGAGGGGAGTGAGCAATTTTCCTTTATGGGTGACTATATTTGCAAAGTGTGAGGGGAAGTTCCCTCACAATAATGTTGCAGATAGAAATCAATATCTTCAAATCAACCACTTTGTATGATTTCATTTTTTGTTATTTTCATAATTTCTTTTTAATTATAATGTATTATCAGTGCAAGGGGTATAAAATTAATTTGAGTTTGTTATGGCAAACAGCCAAATTCCTTCTCGAACCTCAATATCCATTCCTCCATCCTCAGAATTATCTGCATTGGCAGTTTCTTTGGGTAAACATTTCTCTTTGTAAATACATGCATTCTCGAGTTTCATCCATCCCACATCCTGTCATATATAAGAAAAATATTGGAGTACAGCTTAAGAATATAAATGAATTTTCTAATTTCTTAAAATAATTGATTAGAAGTATATCATCTAATTATGATAGGATAATTTTTCATTTAAAATAATACAGAAAATTAGAAGTAGAAAGCAGGACACTGTACTTCAGTGGCTGTTAAACATGAACCCACGTCAGACTCAGGTGTAGAAACTCAAAAAATATAAATGGCTCGGTTGCCTTCTAAGAAAATGCTGCAATAATGGTTAGCATCAATTTTGAGATGATAATTTTTTAAATGCTTACACAGAATGTAAAGGAATGAAGAAAGAATAAAAGCAACCAGGATAATTTGAAATAAGTGAAAAGCCAGTCTTTACATAAACTAAGAGAAATCTTGAATTCTGATGAATAAACTACTGATAAAAAACTGAACACACATAAGTGTGGAAGAAGATGTGAGAAGCACAGATCTCAGAACAAACTGCAAGTGCACAATTCCAAGAAGAAAAAGACACCATGAATTGCACAGTCACAGCCACTTCCTTAAAAGATTGGCAACCAGTTGCACTGATGGCATGTGGATATTCTTTGGAGATTCACATTCATTACATTCACAGTGTTTCTCTCCAGTATGAATGTTTTAATGTTTAAGGAGATACTGTCTCTGGCTGAAGGCTATTCCACATTCTTTACATATATAGTGCTTCCATCCACTATGAGTTTTCTCAAGTTCAGTGAGATTTGATTTGCTACTGAAGGCTTTCCTACATTCCTTATATATATACGGTTTTTCTCCTGTTTGTCTTCTCTGGTGTGTAATGAGGCTTGATTTCTGAATGAAAGCTTCCCTACATCCATGACATTCATAGGGTTTCTTTCCAGTATGTATTCTCAGATGGTTAACGAGGTTTTCCTTCTGGTTGAAGGCATTTCCACATTCATTGCACATATAGGATTTTACTCCAGGATGAATACTCTGATGTTTCATGAACAATTGCTTTTGGTTGAAAGCTTTTCTGCATTCTTTACATTCATTTTGTTTTTGTCCACTATGAATTTTTTCATGTTCTGTGAGATATGATTAGTACCCAAAGGATTTTTTCACATGCCTCACATGCATAGGGTTTCTTTGCAGTAAGAAATCTCTTGTATCTGAGATTTTACATTTGAATTAAAGCTTTCCCACATATATATGATTTCTCATCAGTAAGAATTTTCTCATGAATAAGGGGGATTTCTGTCAGGTTGAAAACTTTCCCACATGTATTACATTTCTATGCTTGTTCCCCTGTATGTCTCTTAAAATGAGGAGTAAAACATGAGTGTAAAGAGCAGACTACATTCCGAACACTCTTATGGTTTTTTTCTAGTTTGAATTTTCTCATATTCCATGAGGTTTTGTTTTAGATGAAAGCCATCCCATGTTCATTAGAATACTAACTAATGTGTGAATATTTCATGCTCAATGAGATTTAATGCCTGGCTGAAGGATTACCAGTATTCCTTAAAAACTCAGGGTTTTACTCCTGCATGTTTCTTTGATGTGACTCTATCTTTCCCAAATTCATAAAAACCAAATGGTTCCTGTGAAGGATCAATCCTCATGTATCTCATGAGTTTGAATTTCAAAGATACCTTCACACTCATTACACTTAAATTGGAGGACTACGATGTGGGGCAACCTGGCAAAACTCATTGTCTTCACTGGTTTTTCCTTACATAGATTCCATCATGCTTAGGTAAGCATGATGCAAATTCCTTCAAAGTGAAGTGTCATTCATAGAAGTGTTATTTTGAGGAAACAATGCTTGCGGTAAGAGAACATACTTTCCCAACTTTCTTACATTCTCTACCTTCATCTTAAGTCTGTACGGTTGTGGAAGTGGATATAGCTTCACTCACAAGCCCCCATGGAGTTTCTGACCAGACTGAGGACCTAACGGGGCTGAGGAATGTTCCTCAGAGGCCTTCCCACTGAAGATCTCAGTGTGGCCAGCTCTGGTCTATCTCACTGGGGCCTACAGAATGAAGTGGAACACTTCATATAAATAACAATTCCCAGGAGAAAAAATTAATGGAAACTTTATTAACGGCTGGTGCATGCTCTTTTGTAAGAGTCGTGCCTAAATTCTGGAGGCTGCAGCATTTATAGACTTTCTTCCCATGCATGCCAAACTTTCCTACATGTGCCAAGAGACAGGATTGGTAGGTTTAAACATATACATTTCTATATAGGGTTCTGATCAAAGCAAGCAGGCAGAGTTACAGAAGTGGTTATTTGCCGGTAGCATCTCAGTGGGGGGGGGGGGTTGATTGACCTGTTCCCAGCATCAGTGGTGCCATTCCCCCATTAGGCCCACCATTCCCCCATTAGGCTCAGATGGGTGTCCAGGTTATTAATAACCACACATATTTTATAAGCTTGGGGTTCCTGCTGGGGAGAATTGTTGTGCTTTGTATCCTTTCCAACTGCTCATGAGAATGGTCCAAAGAAGAACTCAATATACTGTGCTTTCTCCCCCAAGTCTTAACTCCAAAATCAGGTGTGTAACTCAGAGAGATATTCCATTATTCCCATCCCCAGAGTCAGAATGCACAGATTTGGCCTGGGGGGTGGGACAGCAGGAAGTAGGCTGTAAAACGGAAAGCCCCTATTTTCTTCTCCAATCAACTGATTACATTTACAACAGAATTGAGAAATTCAACCGTTAGGGAGCTTTCAAATGCTGTGGAATCATAGAGGCCTGAGGTTTAATTCATTTCAATCCTTCAGAAAGAATTGATATAAATACTTTTACAGATGAGTAAAAACTAATAAAGTGGGTTGGCAGGAATTCACTTTCAAAGAAATGAAAATAATATTCTTCAGGCAGAAAGAAAATAATCTCAGAAGTTTCAAGATTCAGGATGGACTGAAGAACAATATCTGTTAATTAAATTAATATATATGAATGATGATTGAATGGAGAAAGTAATAATGATATCCATGGCCTAGGACATCAATAAAGTGTCAAATGCACCATAAAATGATATATAGCATAAGATGGGGAAATGGATATGTAGCAGTTTGATATCATTATGAATTCCAAAAATAGATATTGGATTATGTTTGTAAACGGCTCTGCTAATCTGGGAATGATTAAGTTATGATAAGGGAGTTGACTGGGCCAGAGTCGGTAGGGCTTTGAGCCCTGTCCCTTCTTGGGTGGGTTCTAAGACATAAAAAGACAGGGCAAAGGACAGAGTTGGAATAGTTTTTGAGGTTGGAGTTCTGACGGGCAACAACAGAAGGCCCCAGTGTAAAGAGACAAGTGATTCACCTGACAGTTCACAGCTGGCCTTGTGGAGAGAGGCAAAGCTTAGAGAGCCTCATAGTCTACAGTTGATCTTGCAGAGGAAACAGAGGAGATGAGCCCAGAGAGAAACTCAGCCATGAGAAGAGAGGAACTGAACAAGCCTGAACCCTGACAATTATTGGCAGCTGTCTTGATCGAAGACAGTGTAAAAGACTTTGGTGAAGGAAGAAACTTATGATTTCAAGCCTGGTAAATGTCAGCTTCTACCCCAAATAAATACCCTTTATAAAGACCAACAGATTTATGGTATTTTGCATCAGCACCCCTTTGGCTTACTAATACAGGATATAAAATGTTTAAAAATACATTATTTGGCTAGTCAATAACAAATAATAAGTGCAGATTTGGCAAAGGATGCAAAAGTGTTATAAATAATTTCCTTGGTAAACTTTAAAGAATATTAAATAGTGCATCTCATCCAAATAAATTGGAAAAAAATTGAGCAAAATTTGTCAGTGCAAAAAAAGTCTTAAGGATTTCCTGGGTTGTCAAATTGGCCTTTGTTCTGGGGCGACCTTACTCGTGCTTCTTTGGAAGCTACACCTTTCTTATCCTTCAGAGAATGAAGGAACCACAGTTGATTCATGGGGTGTTGTTTTGTCCCCATCATAAATCAAGTGCTGTATCACAGCAACATTCCCAAGTTATGAAGTCACCAAACTGGATATGATGCTCATTTGAGGCAAGAAGAAATATGAATGATAGAATTAAAAAACAGGAGATATTGTTGGACTTCCAAAATTGGACGCTTAGATGATTCATATTGGATATTTCCTGTTTTGGAATGAATTCTTTCAATGCTATAAATTTCCCTCTAAGCACTGCTTTTGCTGCACCACACAAACTATGAAGAAGCATAGGACATTAGAGAAGCAGAAAGAACCACATAACAAAGGCTTGTGATTGAAGCTATATCCACTTCCACAACAGTACAGTCTTAAGATGTAGGCAGAGAATTTAAGAAAGTTGGGAAAATATGTTCTCTGATGGCAAGCATTGTTTCCCCACAATAACACTTCTATGAAGGTAACTTCAATTTGAAGAAATTTTCACCATGCTTACCTAACCATGATGAAATCTATGTAAGGAAAAAAGAATGAAGGCAGTGAGTTTTGCCAGTTTGCCCCACAAGGTTGTGCTCCCCTTTAAGTGTAATGAGTGTGAAGTTTTCTTGAAATTCAACCTCATGAGATACCTGAGAATTAATCTTTCAGAAAAAACATTTGGGATTTCATGAATTTGGGAAAAATATAGTCTCATCAAAGAAATTTGCAGGAGTAAAACCCTGTGTATGTAAGAAATATTGGAAATGCTTCACCCAGGCATTAAATCTCATTGAGCCGGAAATATTCAGGCATTAGTTAGTATTGTAATGAACATGGGAATGCTTTCCTCTGAAACAAAACCTCATGGAATATGGGAAAATTCAAAGTAGAGAGAAACCATATGAGTTTCCTGAATGTAGTCTGCTCTTTACAGTCATTTTTTATTCCTCATTTTGAAAGCCATACAGGGGAATAATCATAGAAGTGTAATATATGTGGGAAAGTTTTTAACCTGAGAGAAACACTCTTTATTCATCAGAAAAACCTCACTGAAGAGAAATCATATACATGTGGGAAAACTTTAATTCAAATGTCAAATTTCATATACAAGAGATTTCCTACTGCAAAGAAACCCTATATATGTAAGGCATGTGAAAAAGCATTTAGGTACAAATCATATCTCACAGAACATGTAAAACTGATAGTGGACAGAATCAAAATGGATTTAACAATACAGAAAAGCCTTCAGGCAACAGAAATATTTCCTTAAACATCAGAGCATTCATTCTGGAGAAAAACCCAAAATATGCAATAAATGTGGAAAAGCCTTCAACCAGGAGTAAAACCTCATTAACCATCTGAGAATGCATAAAGGAGAGAAAGCCTAGGGTTGTGATGGACGTGGCAAAGCTTTCATTTAGAAATCAAGCCTCATTACACAACAGAGATGACAAACTGGAAAGAAACCCTGCATATGGAAGGAAGGTAGGAAAGCCTTCAGTAGCAAATCAAATCTCACTGACCATAAGAAAATTCATAGTGGAGGGAAACACATATATGTAAGGAATGTGGAATAGCCTTCAGCCAGAAGCAATATCTCATTAAACATTATAACATTCATTGGGAGAGGAACCCTGTAAATGTAATGAATGTGAATCTCCAAAGAATCTCCACCTGAAGTCTGTGCAACTTTTTGCCAATCTTTAAGGAAGTGGCTGTGACTGCGCAATTCAGGATATTTTTCTCTTCTAGAAAAAGTGCAATTGCAGTTTGTTCTGAGATCTGCTCCTCCCACACCTTCTTCCCACCCATGTGTGTTCAATTTGTTACCACTGATTCATGCATCAGATCTTAAGATTTCTCTTATGTTATGTAATGATGGGCTTTCCAATTATTTCAAATTATCCTGGTTGTTTTCACCGGTTCTTCAATCCATTACATTATGTGTAAGGATTTTAAAAATTACCATTTAAAAAATAATGCTGCCCATTATTGCACCATTTTTTCTTTCTTTTTTATATTGTGAGTAAAAATCATAATTTTCACAATACATACTAATATCTATAATATTATATATAAATATATATGCATATATGTGCATTAATTTACATAAATGTTATTTCTTTACATATATATTTTTTAAAAGGTTCTTAGATTACCTAAATATTATACAGAAATTACAGGGATTCAGTTAGTGTAGGAGGACACACACTGCAAGCTCCCAGGGCAAGGCGGATTGTGGACCGGTTACTGCCCGGGGGTCTGTGCTGTGCACGCGTGGAGTGAGAAGCTTGGCACATCTATCTGCACGGATCAACGATGTGGACGGAACATTGGAGATTCGTGAGTTTTAAGGCTGCCGGTGGTGGTTGGCAAAGACTGCTGAACCCCGCGGTTAGGGAGAAAAAATAAATTAAAATAAAACGGCCAGTTGGAGCCGCGAGCAGGCGAGAAAGTTTTATTTTCTGGGGATCTGGCTGCCTGGTGCCCCTTGAATCTTGTGTGAACAGAACAACTGAGCTAATCAGCACCCGGTGACCCGGAGGGGGTATTCTCATCAGGGGATGGAGCTGATTTCCCTAGCGACCCAGAGATAAGACCCAGGCTGCTGTGGAGCCAGGAAGAAGGGACACATCCTAAAAGTGGGGGTGCTCTGTTGGAGGACAGTGAAGGGTATTTTTATTTTTAGACATTGATCTGGCTGCCTACACCACCCCATAGCTTTGGGGAGCAGATAAGCTGACCTGAAGCAGCATCAGTCTGAGAGCAAACACGAATCTGCACTCAAACTGATTTACTTAGCAACCCGGTGATGCTCGAGCTTGGCTCCAGAAGGGGCCGAATCAGCCATCCTTAGCACTCTGCACTGACTAACATCAGAGCTACAGCTACCCTGGGGAGTCCAGGGAGTGGGACATGCTTGATATATTTCCACGGGCCCAACTAGGGTCCTTCCGTAAGGGGGTTGGTCTAGAGGAGGAATTATTTTGGGTCCTGCATTTTGCTAAAAAAAATATAAATTAAAAAAAAGTGAGAAGGTCATTTCAATAAATGAAATATAAATTCTTTTTAATTTAGTTTAATAGCTAAAAGCTGCTTCAGGACTTGCATATAGAACCCTGCAGGGAAATTGATTGATAAACACTAGTAGGCAGGAAGGATCCACGTGGACCTTAGGGAAATAATTGACCCCCCCTTAGCTCTGTTTGAATGCTTGCCTGTGTGGATCTTTGGCTTCTCTCTGTTTCTTTCTGATCCCTTGCTTTTCTTTCATCTTTCCTCCCCTCTTTCTTTTTTTTTTTTTCTTCCATTTTTTAAAAATTAGGTGCTGCTAGCTTGTCGCTTCTTTGGTGTGTTTCTTTTTCAGTAATTTCCCACTCGCTGTATATATTGATTATAACAAGCTATTGCTTATCCTTCCTGCATCTTTCTGCCTTCTGTTTTCTGTTGTGGCTCTTAGATACAATATTTTTTCATAGGCCCACAACTTAAGGTTGTCAATTTTTATTCCATCTATTTTGTTTTCTTCTTTATTTTATCTTTATTTTTCTTAGTATTAACTTTTTCCTTTCAGACCTTTCTTTACTATTTCTCTCATTCCTCATAATTCTAGCCTTTTAAATCACTATATATATATTCCTCCATTTGTTTCCCCAGTCTATTGTAGGAACTCCATTTTTTTCCTAGTATTCTACACTGCCTATACAAGTTAAATATTCATCTCATTAAGTGTCATTTTGCCCCTCTTCTAAATTTTATCAATAGTACTATTATCCTTCTGCATTCCTTACATCTTTTGATCCTCTGGCCCTAACCTTTTGCCTTCAAGGGAACATAGAAAGAAGTAAGGAAATAAAATAAGAAGAAAAATTGCAAAGAGAAAACAACTCACACGCAGAACCAACAGCTAAATAAAATTCTAGAGCATAGAGAAAAGTTAATCAACTGAACAAATCATCAAGATAATATCATGACCAGAGGACAACAAAAAAATACAAATGACTCTGAGAAACTGGAAAACATGGACCAGTCCAATGCACAAAATAAAAACCAGGAAGCAATGCAGAACATCAAACAACTAATCAAAGCTATCCAAACAAATACATGGACCAAATTAAAGAACTGAAGGAAGAGATTAAGGATATAAAGAAGACACTGGGAGAACATACTGAAGAAATAGCAAACATGCCTATAAAGGTAATGGATATGATGGTGAACAATGGCACAAGCCAAGAAATGAAAAGATGCTAGACTCACATGGCAGCAGATTTGAACACGCAGGGGAAAGAATTAGTGATATGGAAGACAATACAGCTGAAATCAAAGAGATTGTAGAACAGATAGACAAAAAGATAGAAAAAAACCAGCATGGACTCAGGGAATAAACCGATAATACAAAACGCACAAACATATGCATTATGGGCATCCCAGAGGGAGAAGAGAAGGGAAAGGGAAAAGAACGAGTGTTGAAGGAAATAATGACTGAAAACTTCCCAACTCTTTTGAGAGAGATGGATGTGCATATCCAGAAAGCACAGCACATGCCAAATAGTATAAATCCCAACAGGCCAACTCCAAGACATATACTTGTCAAAATGTCCAAAGCTCAAGACAAATAGAAAATACTCAAGGCAGCAAGAGAAAAGAGAACCATCACATACAAGGGAAGCACAATAAGATTAAGTGCTCATTTCTTAGCTGAAACCATGGAGGCAAGAAGACAGTGGTATGACATAGTCAAAACACTAAAAGAAAAAACATCCAGCCACGAATTCTCTATCCAGCAAATTGGCATTCAAAAATTATGGAGAGTTCAAAATATTGACAGATAAACAGCAATTAAGAGAGTATGTCAAGAAGAAACCAGCACTTCAAGAAATACCAAAGGAATCTCTACCACTTGAAAGGAAAAACAAGGGAGAGAAAGTTGGAGGAGAGTTTAAAAACCACTGAAAAGACAAAAAGAGAAACAAAATAACATATGACATACATTAACCCAAAGAAAAAAATGGCTGAAGGAAGAAATTCATTTCGAGTAATAACACTGAATGTTAATGGATTAAATTCACCAATCAAAACACACAGATTGGCAGAATGGATAAGAAAATATGATCCATCTATATGCTGTCTACAAGAAACCCACCTTTGACCCAGGGATTCAAGGAGGTTGAAAGTGAATGGCTGGAAAACCATTTTATAAGCTAACAATAGCCAAAAAAGGGCAGGAGTAACTATTCTATTATCAGACAAAATAGACTTTAAATGTAAAACTACTGTAAGAGACAAAGATGGACACTACATATTAGTAAAAGGAGTAATCTCTCAGGAAGAGAGAACAATCATCAACATTTGCGCACCTGACTGGGGTACATCAAAATACGTGAGGCAAACTCTGGAAAAAGTAACAGGAGAAATAAATGCCTCTACAATTATAGCAGGGGAATTCAACACTCCACTATCATCATTAGACAGAACATCTAGACGGAGAATCAATAAAGAAACTAAGGCACTAAACAATACATTAGAAGACCTGGACTTAATAGACATACAGAACACCACAAACAAATACAGCAGGATTTAGATTCTTCTCGAGTACACATGGAACATACTCCAAACAGACCACATGCTATGCCACAGAACAACACTCAATGAATTCAGAAAGATTGAGATTATACAATGTAATTTTCTGACCACAACAGAATGAAGTTGGAAATCACTAAGGGCCAGAGAAACAGGTTAGGCACAAGGATATGGAAGTTAAACAACACACTCTTAGACAAACAGTGGGACAAAGAGTAAATCTCAAAAGAAATCAGTAACTACCTTGAAACTAATGGAAACAACAACACAACATATCAAAACCTATGGTATACAGCGAAAGCAGTACTGAGAGGGAAGTTCATAGCCATAAATTCATATATTAAAATAAAAGAAAGAGATAAAATGGAAGACCTAATTGCACACTTGGAAGAATTGGAAAAACAACAACAAACTAAACCTAAAGGAAGTAGAAAGAAGGAAATAACAAAGATTAGAGCACAACTAAATGAAATAGAGAATAAGAAAGCACTGGAAACAATAAACAAAACCAAAAGCTGGTTCTTCAAGAATATCAAAAAAATTGACAAACCCTTTGCCAGACTAAAAAGGAAAAAGAAAGAACAGATGCAAATACATATAATAAGGAATGAGAAAGGTGATATCACTACTGACCCCACAGAAAGAAAGAGTACCATAAGAGGATACTTTGAAAAATTATATGCGAACAAGAATGACAATTTACAGGAAATGGACAAGTTTCTAGAAACCCAGAAACAGGCGACATTGATGAAAGAAGAAATAGATGAACTCAACAGTCCAATTACAAGTAAAGAGATACACTCAGTCATCAAAAACCTCCCAACTAAGAAGAGTCCAGGACCAGAAGGCTTCACAGCTGAATTCTACCAAACATTCCAGAAAAAGCTAACACCAATTCTACTTAAGCTCTTCCAAAAAATAGAAGTAGAAGGAATATTGCCTAACTCATTCTATGATGCCAACATTACCCTAATATCTAAATCAAATAAAGATACAACAAGAAAGGAAAATTAAAGACCAATTTATCTAATGAACCTAGATGCTAAAATCCCTAACAAAATACTTGCTAATGACATTAAACAACATATCAAAATGATTATACACCATGACCAAGTGGGTTTCATCCTGGGTATGCAAGGATGTTTCCATATAAGAAAATCAATCAATGTAATACACCACATAATGAGATTGAAAGAAAAAAATCATATGATCATCTCTATAGATGCAGAAAAAGCATTCGACAAAATACAGAACTCTTTCCTCATAAAAACACTACAAAAGATAGGAATAGATGGAAACTTTCTGAAAATGATGAAGGGTATATATGAAAAATCCAAAGCTAACATCATTTTCAACAGTGAAATCCTAAAAGTCTTCCCTCTGAGATCGGGAACAAGACAAGGATGCTCACTATTACCACTCCTATTTAACATTGTCTTAGAAGTACTTGCACGAACACTGAGACAAGAAAGGTCAAAAAAGGCATCCAGTTTGGAAAAGAAGAAGTAAAAATTTAATTATTTGCAGAAGATATGATCCTATGCATAGAAAGCCCTGAGAAATCTACAACAAGGTTTCTATCAATTATAAAGGAGTTCAGTAATGTTGCAGGCAATAAGATCAATGCTCAAAAATCAGTAGCATTTCTGTACACCATTAACGAGGAAACTGAGGAGGAAATCAGGAAAAAAATACCACTTACAATAGTAAATAAAGGAATCAAATACTTGGGAATAAATTTAACTAAAGATGTAAAGGACTTATATACAGACCACCACACAAAACTGTTAAAGGAAATCCAAGAAGACCTAAATAAATGGAAAAATATTCCCTGTTCATGGATAGGAAGACAAAACATCATCAAGATGTCTATCCTACACAAACTAATCTATAGATTTAATGCAATCACAATAGAAATCAACACTGTATTTTTTAAGGAACTGGAAAAACTAACCACAAAATATATTTGGAAAGGCAAGAGGCCCCGAATTGCCAAAGACATATTGAAAAAGAAAAATGAAGTTGAAGGTATCACACTACCTAACTTTAAAACATACTACAAAGCTACAGTGATCAAAACTGCGTGGTATTGGCACAAGGATAGACCCACTGACCAATAGAACCGAATTGAGAGTTCTGATATAGATCCTCGCATATACAGTCATCTGATATTTGACAAGGCCACAAAGCCCACTCAGTTGAGATCGAATGGCCTCTTTAACAAGTGGTGCTTGGAGAACTGGATCTCCATATCCAAAAGAATGAGAGAAGAATACCGTCTCACACCTTATACAAAAATCAACTCAAGATGGATCAAAGATCTCAATATAAGAGCCAAAACCATAAAGACCTTGGAAGATAATGTAGGGAAGCATCTACAGGACCTTGTAATAGTAAATGATTTCATGAACTTCACAGGCAAAGCACGAGCAGCAAGAGAAAAAATTAAATAAATGGGATCTCATCAAAATAAAAAAAACTTCTACACCTCAAAGGATGTTATTAAGGAAATAACAAGGCAGCCTAAACAATGGGAGAAAATATTTGGCAACCATATATCTGATAAGAGCCTAATATCCTGCATATATAAAGAAATCCTAGACCTTGAAAATAAGAGGACAAATAACCCATTTAAAAAAATGGGAAAGTGACCTGAAAAGACACTTCTCCAAGGAAGAAATACAAATGGCTAAAAAGCACATGAAAAAAATGCTCAACATCGCTTGCTATCAGGGAAATGCAAATCAAAACTACAATGAGATACCATCTTACACCCATCAGAATGGCAGCTATTTAAAAAACAGAAGACACTAAATGTTGGAGAGGATGTGGAGGAATAGGAACCCTCATCCACTGCTGGTGGGACTGCAGTATGATCCAGCCACTGTGGAGTACAGTTTGGCGGTTCTTCAGAAAACTAACTATAGATCTTCCATATGATCTAGCAATTCCACTGCTGGGTATATACCCAGAAGAACTTAATGACACAAACAAATATATGCACACGAATTTTCATAGCGGCATTGTTCACCATTGCCAAAATTTGGAAGCAGCCCCGGTGCCCATCAACAGACGAATGGATAAGCAAAATGTGGTACATACATACAATGGAATATTACCCAGCTGTAAGAAGGAATAAAGTGCCAACACATGGAATAACATGGATGAATCTTGAAGACTTTATGTTGAGTGAAGCAAGCCTGGCACTGAACGATGAACATTATATGACCTCACTGATCTGAAATGAGAAAAGTGAGCAGTCTTGAGAACTATTGTCTGAAAGATAGGTTAACAAGGGAGAATAAGAGAAGAGCAGGCTTTGAGCCATCACCCATATGGACATAATCTGTTGTAAAGTGATAGAGTGTGGTTGCAAGTTGGGGGATGGGGCAGATGAGTGGTTGTGTTCCTGGGTTTGGTGGTGCAGCACTGGTGGGTGGGTGGATTAGGAAGGTCAGGTTCAAATTCCCAGGGGATGTAACTGTGAATCTTGACATTCCATCGGTCGGGATAGGGTGGTATCATGGGCCCTGGGGGTCTGGGGGGAAGGGAACAGTCAAGATCTAATGGGGTGTTTGGTGGTCATGGGGAAGGTTTTCATTACCTTACAATAATGGGCACAGGACACGGTAAATAGCATCAAAATTATTAAACTCTATCATCTAAATTGTAGACTATACTGTAAATCATTGACAATGTTTAATTGCTATATTTTGCTTTCTGTATAACAGTTATAACAATGCTAACATCCAAAAAAATGGGAGGGTTAATATGGAGTGGGGAAGGGGGTGATTGGGATCTGGGGGTCTCTGGCACTCCATGTGTTACTTTGCTGTGACCTAAAACTTCTTTGAAAATTAAATTAAAAATTGGGAGAAAATGGGGATTGAGAGGGGGAAGGTGTCACAGCACACTGGACATCTGATAACACAGTGATAAAAGGAGAGAAAGAAAAGAAAGGAGAAAGGAAAAAAAAAGAATATATATATATATATATATATTTTTAAGACATTTCCTTTGCTTTTTTGCCCATTTTTTTGAATGTCCCAATCTGCTAATTATATTTTGTTTTGTTTTGTTTTTTGTTTGATTATTTTTCTTCTTGTTTTTTTTCCCCTGAGTTTCCTTATGTTTGTCTCTTGCATGTAAGCTTATCATAGTTGTTTCTTTTTCCTAGTAAGTGTATTTGATTAATTTATGGACCACATGTTCATGGAGGATTTGGATCACAGAAGGGTTACAATGGGTACTGTAGCGGATTATTGGTTGGGGATATATGGGAGGGGGGTTTCATGGGAATAAGTTCATCCGAATATACATGAAAGATAGAAAATCGTTCAAAGGACCAAAAGATGGGGCATGTTCACGATGGGTGGACAATCAAACAATAAACGAGGGAATCTGAATTCCTAGCCTGACGAGCACTGCCACAGTCTCCAAAGGAGCAGCAATAGTCCTCTGAGTGCAGGGACAGTGTCTGTCAAAAGAGGATGACCCACTGATGTGTTCTTTTTATTGATGACTACGCTTGTGAGTTTATATTATATATAAATAATATTTTTGTAAGCAAATGCACATATATGCATATATATTTTTATTTTTACCGACAATAAAAAATAAATAAATTTTAAAAAATTATAATTTTCACAATACATACTAATATCTATAAAATTATATATAAATATATATGCATATATGTGCATTAGTTTACATAAATGTTATTTCATTACATATATATTTTTTAAAAGGTTCTTAGATTTCCTAAGTATTACACAGAAATTACAGGGATTCCCATGTTCCCCACTCCCACACCTAAAACAATATCCAACACCCACATCCTTCATCAGTGTGGTCCATCACCAACAATGGATATACACATACTGGGGCCTTGCTACCAATCATAGACCAGAGTTCACATCATAGATCACACTCACTACCACACAGTTCTGCATGGTATATGCTGATGTAAATTTGCATACATCTGTCGCAGCAATGCCACTCAGGACAAACCCCAAGTCCCAAAAATAATCCTGTATTTTAGCTTCCTTTTGCCACCCTGCCCCAAAGGAGGCCACTGGCTCCACCTCACTGTTATAATTTCTTCCATTGCTTGAATCACAATATGTCTACAACAGAATACCATTTAGTCTACTCCAGTCCATAGCTCTTCCCCCAATACTGAGGGTACTGGGATGGTGATGCCCACTCTACTTCCAAGTGAGAGAGGGTTTATATCCCATTGATACAGTGTTTGGGATTATTCTGCCTGCACCTGCAGGCCCTCTCCATTCCCTGGGATGGCGGTTGCCCATTGACATCTCCTCACAAGATGACTTGGATGAGTACATTGAGCTGTAGGGTAGGAGCTGCAGCTCCACCAAGATTCCACGTAAACCTGGAACATAGGTAGGCCAGAGGCTCCAGTCTCTGGAAGTACACCTAAAAACTCCAGCATCACATGTAGTTCTGAAAAGTAGGGAATGATGGACCATATGCAAGAGGACTTATTTGTGTACCATTCTTTCACTCTCAGGTGCACAGATCCAAAATAGAGCCCACTAATAAGGAATTTATTTCTGGGGCTGTCCCCACTTATGTAAAACCTGGGTGTCTTCAGAGCCCTCAGAAGACCCTCTGTGTGGGGCAATATCCACTTTGGTGTTCTATGAGATCCTACTGAGGTTTCCATAAGTGTTTCCTCTGTGATGACCTCCCGACTCTCTTTGAAGTCTCTTAGCCACATAAAATCATTTCTCTTTACCTTTTCCCCCTTTATTCAAGGTCTTTTTCCAATCATGTTGTCAGTTGTCACTTGGTATTAATCCGTCACTGTCAGGTAGGTTCATTCCCAGGAGTCATGTCTCACGTTGGGGGGAAGGTAATGCATTCATATCCTAAGTTTGGCTTAGAGAGGTCACATTTGAGCAACAAGGAGGCTCTCAGATGGCCACACTTAGGCACCCCATAACAGTAGGCTAAGTTTCAACTACAATAGGAAAGACTCATAAGGCTAGTCATCAATAAAAGCACACATCAGTGGGCCATCCTCTATTGTCAGTCACTGCTCCTGCTCTCAGGGGACTGTTCCTGCCCCATTGGAGAATATGGCAGAGCTCTCCATGCTGGGAATTTAGATTTCCTCATTTAATGAGTGATTGTCTACCCACCGTGACCATGACCCATCCCTTGATCATTTGAACAATTTCATATATCTTTCATGTATATTCAGATGAACTTATTCCCATGAATCCCCCATCCCAGACACCACCCACCAATGAACTTCTGCAGCCCCCATTGTTACCCTTCTGTGATCTAAACATTCCTTGAACATGAAGCCCATATAATAACCAAATACAATTAATAGGATAAAGAAATAATAATGACAAGCTTAAATGCAATGGATAAATACAAGGAATCTCAGAGGGAAAAAAAGGAAAACTAAAAATAAAATATAATTAGCAGATCGGGACATTTTAAAAAAATGGAAAAATACAAAAAAAATCATTTTTTAAAAAAAATTATTCTTTTTTTCTTTATCACTGTATTATCGGATGTCTAGTGACCTGTGACACCTTCCCCCTCTCATTTCCCATTGTCACCGAAATTTTCATTTCATTTTGAAAGAAGATTTAGATCACAGCAAAGTCACACACGAAATACTAGAGTCTCCCACATACCCAAACTCCCACTCCTTCCCCATCCCATTTAAAACCTTTTTTAAAAATTGAAGTTAGCGTTGTTATACCTATTATACAGATAGTAAAATATGGCAAGTAAACATTGTCAATGGTTTACAGTTTAGTTTACATTTTAGACGGAACAGTTTAATAATTTTTGATATTTATCATGTTCTGTGTCCATTACTGTAAGGTAATGAAAATCCTTTCCCATGACCACTATATAACCTATTTGATCTTAACTATTCCTTCCTCCCAATCCCCTTGGGGCATATGACACTCCCCTGTCTTTACTCATGGAATGACAAGATTCATATTTACATGCCCTGGGTATTCTAACCTGCCCTTCCTAATCTAACCCCTTGTCAACCCTGTGCCACCAAACCCAGTAATATCACTACCCATCTGTCCTATCCTTCAATATGAAACTATATCCTATCCCTTTACCATTGATTATGTCCATATCGGTGATGGCTCACAGCCTACTTTTATCTTTCTCTCCCTTGTTAACCTATCTTTCAGACAATTGTTCTCAGAGACTGCTCACTTTTCTCAGTTCAAATCAGTGAGGGCATATACTGTTCATCCTTCATTGCCTGGCTTCTTTCACTCAACATAAGGTCTTCAAGATTCATTCAAGTTATTCAGTGTGTTAGCACTTTATTCCTTCTTAGAGCTGAGTAATATTCCATTGAATGTATGTACCAAGTTTTGTTTATCCATTCATCTGTTGATGGGCATGGGGGCTGATTCCACATTTTGGCAATGGTGAACAATGCCACTGTGAACATTGGTGTGCATATATCTGTTCGTGTCTTTGCTTTCAGTTCTTCTGGGTATATACCCAGCAGTGGAATTGCTGGATCATAGGGAAGATCTGTTGTTAGTTTTCTGTGGAATCACCAAACTGTTCTCCAGAGTGGCTGGACCATTCCATCCCACCAGCAATGGATGACAGTTTCTATTCCTCCACATTCTCTCCAACACAATCTGCTGTTTTCTTTATAGCTGCCATTCTGATGGGTGTAAATGGTATCTCATTTTAGTTTTGTTTTGCATTTCCCTGATAACAAGTGATGTCGTGCATTTTTTCATTTGTTTTTTAGCCCTTGGTATTTCTTCCTTGGAGAAGTGTCTTTTCAGGTCACTTGCCCATTATTTAAATGGGTTGTTAGTATTTTTATTTTAAAGGTGTAGGATTTCTTTATATATGCAGGATATTAGACTCTTACCAGATATATGGTTGCCAAATATTTTCTCCCATTGGGTAGGCTGCCTTTTTATTTTTTTAATAACAACCTTTGATGTGCAGAAGTTTTTAATTTTAAGGAAATCCCAAATATCTATTTTTTTTCTCTTGCTGCTCGTGCTTTGGCTGTGAAGTTCATGAAATCATTTCCTATTACGTGGTCCTGTAGATGTTTTCCTACATTATCTTCCAAGGTCTTTATGCTTTTGGCTCTTATATTTAGATCTTTGATCCAGCCTGAGTTGATTTTTGTATAAGGTATGAGATGGTATTCTTCTCTCATTCTTTTGGATATGGATTTCCAGTTCTCCAATCCCCACTTGTTAAAGAGGCCATTCTCTCCCAGGTGAGTGGACTTGGTAGCCTTGTCAAATATCAGATTATTGTATATGCGAGGGTCTATATCAGAACTCTCAATTCGATTCCATTGGTCTGTAGGTATATCCTTGTGCTAATACCATGCAGTTTTGATCACTGTAGTTTTATAATATATTTTAAAGTCTGTTAATGTGATACATCCATCTTCATTTTTCTTTTTCAATATGTCTTTGGCAATTCGGGGCCTCCAACTTTTCCAAATATATTTTGTGGTAGATTTTCAGTTCTTTAAAAAATATAGTGTTGATATTTATTGGGATTGCATTAAATTTGTAGAGTAGTTTGGGCAGGATAGACATCTTGCTGATGTTTAGTATTCTTATCCATGATCAGGGAATAATTTTCAACTTATATAAGTCTTCTTTGATTTCCTTAACAGTGTTGTCTAGTTTTCTGTATAAGAGTCCTTTACATCTTTAGTTAAATTTATTCCTAGGTATTTGATTCTTTTAGTAACTAATGTAAATGGCATTTTTTTTTCTAGATTTCCCCCTCCAATGTTCTTTGTTGGTGTATAGAAATGCTACTGATTTTTGAGCATTGATCTTATAGCCTGCCACATTACTGAACACTTTTTAAGTTCCAGAGACTTTGTTGTAACTTTCTCTGGGCTTTCTGTGTATAAGATCATATCATCTGCAAGTAATGAAATTTTTTATTCTTCTTTTCCAATCTGGGTGCCCTTTATATCCTTTCCTTGACTCAGTGCTCGAGCAAGTACTTCTAAGACAATGTTAAATAAGAGTGGTGATAGTGGGCATCCTGTCCTTGTTCCATATCTCAGAGGGAAGGCTTTTAGGATTTCACCATTGAAGATGAGTTAGCTTTGGGTTTTTCATATATACCTTTTATCATATTCAGAAAATTTCCTTCTATTCCTATCTGTTGCAAGGTTTTTATCAAGAAAGATTTCTGTATTTTGTCGAATGCTTTTTTGCATCTATAGAGATGATCATGTGTTTTTTTTTTCTTACTGTTTCTGTATGTGGTGTATTACATTGATTGATTTTCTTATATTGAACCATCCTTGCAAACCTCTGATGAAACCCACTTGGTCATGGTGTATAATCCTTTTGATATGTTGTTGAATGCTATTATCATGTATTATGTTGAGGATTTTAGCATCTAGTTTCATTAGAGAAATTTATCTGTAATTTTCCTTTCTTGTGATATCTTTGGTTTTGGTTTTAGGGTATTGTTGGCATCGTAGAATGAGATAGGCAATATTCCTTCTATTTCTATTCTTTGGAAGACCTTAAGTAGATTTCCCATAGCTTTTTCTGGAATGTTTGTTACAGTTCAGTTGTGAAGCCATCTAGTCATGGGCTCTTCTTAGTAGGGAGTTTTTGATGGCTAAGTCTATCTCTTTACCATAGTTGGACTGTTGACTATATCAATTCCTTTTTTCATCAATGTAGGCTGTTTGTGAGTTTCTAGAAACTTGTCCATTTCCTCTAAATTATCATTCTTGTTGTCATATAATTTTTCAAAGTATCCTCTTATGATGCTTTTCATTTTAGTGGGGTCAGTAGTGATATCCCCTTCTTCATTTCCTATTTTGTTTATGTGCATCTGTTCTCTCTTTTTCTTTTTTAGTCTGTCTAAGGGTTTGCCAATTTTATTGATATTCTCAAAGAACCAGCTTTTGATTTTGTTTATTTTTTCTAGTGCTTTCTTATTCTCTCTTTCATTTAGTTCTGTTCTAATCCTTGTTATTTCCTTCTTTCTACTTCCTTTAGGTTTAGTTTGTTGTTGTTTTTACAATTCCTCCAAGTATGCAGTTAGTTCTTCAATTATTGCTCTTTCTTCTTTTTTAATATATGTATTTATAGCTATGAACTTCCGTCTCTGGACAGCTTTTGCTGCATCCCATAGGTTTTGATATTTTGTGTTGTCATTTTCATTAGTTTCAAGGTAGTTACTGATTTCTTTTGAGATTTCCACCTTGAACCACTGTTTGTCTAAGAGTGTGTTGTTTAAATTCCATAACCTTGTGCCTAACCTCATTCTCTGGCCCTTAGTGATTTCCAATTTAATGCCATTGTCATCAGAGAAATTACTTTGTATAATCTCAATCTTTCTGAATTCATTGAGAGTTGTTCTGTAGCCTAGCATGTGGTCTATCATGGAGTATGAACCATGTGCACTCGAGAAGAATGTAAATCCTGATATATTTGGTTTTATTGCTGTGTTTATGTCTATTAAGTCCGGTCCCCTAATGTATTGTTGAGAATCTTTGTTCCTTTGTTGATTCTCTGCCCAGATGTTCTGTCTAATGATGGTCATGGTGTATTATCATCCACTGATATAATTGTAGAGGCATTTATTTCTCCACTTAGCTTTTCCAGAGCTTGCCTCATGAATTTTGAGACACACTGTTTAGGTGTGTGAACATTTATGATTGTTCTCTCTTCTTGAGAGACTACCCCATTTACTAAACTATAGTGTCCACCTTTGTCTCTTGCAATAGTTTTGCATTTAAAGTCTATTTTGCCTGATATTAGAATAGATACTCCTGCACTTTTATGGCTATGGTTAGCTTGTATAATTATTTTCCAGCAATTTACTTTCAGCTTCCTTGAATCCCTGTGTCGAACATGGGTTTCTTCTAGACAGCATATAGGTGGATCATATTTCTTTATCGATTCTACCAATCTGTGTCTCTTGAGTGGTGAATTTAATTCATTAACACTCAGTGTTATTACTTGCAATGAATTTTTTACATCAGCCCTATTTTCTTTGGATTAATGTATGTCATATGTTGCTTTGTTTCTGTTTTTCTCTTTTAATTCTTTTCAAACTTTCCTAAGTCTTGATTTTTCCTTTCAACTTGTATAACTTCCTTTAGTATTTCTTGAAGTGCCAGTTTCTTATTGAATTACTCTCTTAATTTCTATTTATACGTGAATAATTTGAACTCTCCATCATTTTTGAATTTCAGTTTTGCTTGATATAGAATTCATGGCTGGAAGTTTTTTTCTCTCAGTACTTTGACTATATCATACTACTGTCTTCTTTCCTCCAAGGTTTCAGATGAGAAATCAGCATTTAATCTTATTGTGCATCTCCTGTATGTGATTGTTCTCTTTTGTTTAACTGCCTTGAGTATTTTCTCTTTGTCTTGAGCATTGAATATTTTGACATGTATATGTCTTGGAGTTGGCCTTTTGGGATTTATACTGTTAAGGGTGTGCTTTGCTTCCTAGATCTGCACATCCATCTCTCTCAATAGAGTTGGAAATTTTCAGCCATTATATGCTTCAACACTCCTTCTCTTCCCTTTCCCTTCTCTTCTCCTTCTGGGATGTGCATAATACAAATGTTTGTGTGTTTTGTGTTGTCAGTTATATTCCTGTGTCCCTGCTGGTTTTTTTATATTTTTTTGTCTATCTATTCTACTATCTGTTTGATTTCAGATGTATTGTCTTCCACATCACTAATTCTTTCTTCTGCCTGTTCAAATCTGCTGTTATGTGAATCCAACATCTATTTTATTTATTGGATTGTGCCATTGATTACCATCATATCTGTTATCCTTTTGCATATGTTTACAATTTCTTCAGTATGTTCTCCCAGTGTCTTCTTTATATCCTTAATATCTTCCTTCATTTCATTAAGTTGGTTCATGATATTTGTTTGGGAATCTTTGATTAGTTGTTCAATGTTCTGCATATATTCCTGGGTTTTAGTTTGTTCTTTGGAATGGTCCATGTCTTCCTGTTTCTCAGTGTTGTTTGTAATCTTTCATTGCCCTCTAGTCATCATTTTATCTTGCTGGGTTTATTCAGTTCATTAGCTTCTCTCCTTCCTCTCATGTTTTATGAAGTTCATGGTTCTGTGTGTGTGTTAGGTTTTCCCTTTGTCACTTTCTCTTCTTATTTTGTTTCCTTGCTTCTTTTTATGTTACCTTGAAGGCAAAAAATTAGGGCCAGAAGGATTGAATGATGTGAGAAAGGAAGAAGGATAATAGTAATATTGATAAAAATTACAAGATGGGCTAAATAGGACTTAGGGAAATGAATATTTAACTTGTGTAGGCAGTGTAGAGTAATAGGAAAAAAAGTGGAGTACCTATAATGGCCTGGAAAACCAATTAAAGGAATATATATATAATGAATTAGAAGGCTAGAATGATGAGGAGCGAGAGCAAGAATAAATACAGGGCTAAAAGGAAAAAGCTAATATTAATAAAATAAGAAGTAAACAAAATAGATAGAATAGAAATTGGCACCCTTAAGTAGTGGGCTAATGAAAAAACGTGGTGTCTGAGAACCACAACAGAAAGCAGAAGGCAGAGAAATGAAAGAGGATAAGAGATAGCTTAGGATACAATATCAATATATACAGAGAATTGGAAATTAGTGAAGAAAAGTAGAGCAAGGAAGAGGTAAGCTTGCAGCATCTAATTTTTTTTTTTAAAAATGAAAGAAAACAGAATGGGGAAAGGAAAGAGGAAATAAAGCAAGAGACAACAAATAAAAAGAGAAAAACCAAACAACCACACCAGCAAGCAGTCAAACAAAGCTAAGGAGGAATGACCTTCTAGGGTCCTTGCAGATCCTCTCAGCCTGCTTGTGTTTATTAATTTCCCTTCTGGTTTCTCTCTGCAGGTTATGAGGGAGATTTTTGGTATTAAACTGAATTAGGAAAAGGAATTCATTTTTTAAAGTGACTGTCTTCTTTTTTTGGCAATATAAAGGACCCAAAAGATGTCCTCTGCTAGATCACCCTCAGTGAAACTGAGGGGACCCTAAATAGGCTTGTGGAAACTAATCAAGCCCTTCCCACTTCCTTGCGTCCACAGGAGATTGAAGCTATGATCTTGTCAGGGCAGAATGATAAAATTTGTTGATTTTCCCCCCTCTGGGACCAGGCCTCAGTGTCAGTTGGCTGCTGGGTAAATCATGTTTCCTCAACAGATTCCCCTCTACCCTCAACCTGGCACTGTTTCAAGCCAGCTTATCTTATCCCCAAATGTATGAGGGTTCCAGGCAGCCAAATCCACAGAAGTTAAACCCCTCTACACCTTCTGTCAGAGCCCTCCCTCACTCAGAGTTTGCTGACTCATTTCGTGAGTGTGAGTCGCGGTTGCAGGATTCAAGGTTCAAACCAGCTATTGTCCCTGTGCGTGGGGTTCAGCCATCTGTGTTAACCAAAACAGAAAGGCTCAAAACTCAAGAATCTCCACCAATCACTCCACAGCATCGTTCTGTCAGCTGCTAAAGGACCCAACGACTCACTCCGTGTGCCTACAGCACAGAACCTTGGGCAGGACCCCACCCACAGTTGGCCATCCCCAGAGAGATAGTCAGTGAATATCCTCCTAAACCAATGCCAACTTACCTCTCTCCTGCAGCATTTTCTTATAAGGCACCCCAATGATTTATATTTTTTCAGTGTCTTAACCTGATTCTCATGTGGATTCAAGTTTAACAGCCAATGAACTATATTCACATGCTTTCCACTTAACTCCAATTTTCTTTATTATTTTAAATCAGAAATGATCCTTTTTAATAAGATGATATACTTCTAATCTCAAGTATTTTAAGAAGTGAGAAAATTTATTTATATTTTTAAGTTGTACTCCAATATTTTTCTCACATGTGATAGGGTGTGCGATAGATGAAACTAGGGAATGCACGTATTTACAAACAAAAATGTGTACCCAAAAGCATCTGCCAATGCAGATAATTCTGAGGAAAGAGCTTGGGACTAGCGAATGAAACTTACTGTTTGCCATAACAGATATAAATTATTTTTATACTCTTTGTAGGGATAATTTGGTTATAATTTAAAAGAAAATTTGAATATAGTACCCAATGAAATCATAAAAATTGGTTGAATTGAAGATATTGATTTGTATCTGCAGCATTACTGGGGGGGGGGCACTTCCCCTCACACTTTGCAAATACAGCCACACATAAAGGAAAACTGCTTTCTCCCCTTGGCATCTTCCCATGATGCCTGGATGGGTGGAGGAAACACTCAGCAAGAGTTAGCAAAGAACATGAGGAGCATGGATGCAACCATGTGAAGGACACACTGTTGTCTACAAGTGTCCTGTTAGAAGGCTGTTAGTACCACAGGAGAAGACAGACTTCATGCTGCTTACTCCCCAGTGAAGCCCGGCCAAAGTGACTCACATCACTAACTGAGGCTATGAGTGTTGAGCAGAGCTTTTTCCCTGTCCTCCTTTGTGGATCCAGAACCTATGATGATGGTTTTCATTGGGGTTTTGAGAGTTTGGTTCCAAAAAGGACATTCCTTGTCTGGATTGGGCACCTGCAGTGAACACGTGTTATATGCCAGCCTCATCATTTGTTCATCAGCTACTTCCCATCCAACCCCTCCATACTCCTCTGGGATTGAAGAAGTCTGCATCATTTCAACACTGTTAAAAATTTAATATTTAATTAGTCTGAGAAATATGTGGCATAGGCACCCTCTGAGGTTTTCTTCAAACATTGCCCTCTCTCATAACCTCACTTCTATTCTTGTCAGCCCTAGGTCCCAGAACTTTCTGAAATTTCTGTACTATTCATTAGGGTCATTGTCCTAATGATGCTCATTTTGGTGATGTTACTGCTGTAGCCAATGCTGTAATGTGAATTTTGACATTTCATTCCTGTCACCAACAGGTTTCAACTTGGCATTGCTCTTTCTGTAGGTGCACCAAGATTGGAGAAGGTGAATGTAGAACTGGAAGAAGGAGACTACAGTCTGTGCCTGAGATCCAGGAGGAGTACCGTAAGAGCAGCCTCCTCAGAGGGTCAACACTGGAGGCCAAGGGAAGGAGGGAATGGCAAAAGGAAAAGGATCAGGTAGTCTCCTCTCTGTGCCCTGACTCCTCTGTGCACAAGACCCCAAGTACCATGCTTTTATCTCACCCTGAACACCTGGCCAACACCTGTCTGAGGCAGGTACATCGTCCTGGGGCAGCTGTGACTTTATACTTCTCCCCAAACCATGTGACTCCCCTGCCTGACTCCTTGTCTTGCAGGCGTTGCTGCCCAAGAACACTTCTTCTCCATCTTACCAGAATTCTTTCCTGCCTTGTCTGCAGACAACCATAGTTTACAGGTGAATTCACTGGGCAGCAGGATCACACTGCCATTTGGCAATGGTGCAGCTTTCCAAAAGTGTGTCTCTCGCTGTTTGAGTTTGCCAAGTCCTGCCATGCAAAATATCAGAAGTAGGTTGGCATTTATAAAAACTTATTAGGGTTAAACTTACAGTTCTGAGGTTGAGCAAATGTCCAAATCAAGGCATCATCAAAACTGCTGTCTTAAGAATGTTCAGCTGCTGTTGCACTCCTGTCAAGGCAAAATGTTGGACCTTCCTGTCTCTCTCTGCCTTCTCTTCCAAACTTACTTTCTCCCAGAGCTGAGCAGTGGCTCATCAGACACAATTGCTCACATCTCTCCCTTCTCCTCTGGCATGGATGTCTTCAGCTTCAAGCTACTCCATGACTCCAGCCTCTTGCTTCTCCCTCAGCTTCTCAGGGTTTCTGTGTCTCTCCACAGATGTAAGAGATCCTGGAGACCTCTCCCACATGGCAGGTTAAACATGGCAGCACTTGTTCTCAGTGCATCCTATGTATGTAGGATTTCAGCACAATGATTGGGGTCCATCCTGGTACCTGAAATCTCATCAGAGGCTCTTAACTAAACTAAAGCAATCTAACAAAAAGTGACCTAATCAAAAGGTCCCTTATCTGAATTTAACCAAAATGTCCTACATACAAAAGGCTTACACACACAGCAATGGGTTTATAAGAACATGCATTTCTTGTGTTAACTCAAGCCTCAAACAATGGCATTAACACAGGACACAGGGATAGGAGGAGTCTCCTGAGTCTGGGAGAAATGGGAACTCATGAAACAGTGGCTGTACTTTGGTGTGGCCATCATTGAGCAAAATAGTGTGCTGACCACCATTGCACTGGTCCCTAAAATTGTCCCAAGAAGAACACAATATACTGTGCATTCTCCACCAAATCTTACCTCCAAATTCACGTGTTTGTAACTCACGTGTGTTACTCATAGAGGTGTGCAATTATTCCCTATCCCAGAGCCAGAGCGCACAGATTTTGCCTGGTGAATGCGGGCCAGGAAGCAGGGAGTACAAATGAAAGCCCCTAATTTCTTTTCCAAATAACTGATTACACTTATGACAGAATGGAGAAATTCAACTCTAAATTTCTCTCAAATATAGTGGGGATCTTAGAGGGCCTGATATTAAATTCATCTCTATCCTTCAGGAGAAGTGAAAAAAAATACTTTTAAAGATGAGTAAAAACTCATAAATTGTGCTAGCACCAACTCACTTTAAAAGAAATGAAAAGAATATTCTTCAGGCACAAAGAAAAT
This sequence comes from Tolypeutes matacus, assembly GCA_026826555.1. Taxonomy (NCBI): domain Eukaryota; kingdom Metazoa; phylum Chordata; class Mammalia; order Cingulata; family Chlamyphoridae; genus Tolypeutes; species Tolypeutes matacus. The sequence continues at coordinate 133,687 of JAKSZT010053859.1, read as the reverse complement.
AATCTCAGAAGGTTCAAGATTCAGAATGGATTGAAGAACAATAACTGTTAATTAAATTCATATATATAAATGACTATTTAATGGGTAAAGTAATAATTATATCCATCACCTAGGATATCAATAAAGTGTTAAAATACACAGTAAAATAATATAAATCATAAGATGGGTAAGTGGATATGTAGCAGATGGTTATCATTATGAATTCCAAAAATAGATATTGGATTATGCTTGTAAAGAGGTCGATTTATCTGGGCATGATTAAGTTATGATAAGGGTGTTGAAAGGGCCACAGTCGGTAGGGTGTTGAGCCCTGCCCCTTGGTGTGTGGTGTGTCAAAAGAAAAAAGGCATGACAAAGGACAGAGGTGGAGTAGATTTTGACATTGGAGTTCTGATGAGCAAGGACAGAAGGCCAGGGGGGAAAGTTTGAAGCCATTCATCTGACAGCAGGCCTTGTGGAGAGAGACAAAGCTTAGAGAGCCTCATAGTGTACAGTTGACATTGTGGAGGAAACAGAAGGGCTGAGCCCAGAGAGAAATTCAGCCCTGGGAAGAGAGGAACCAAAGAAGGTTGAAACCTGGCTAATGTGGCCAGCAGTATTGCTCCCAGATGGGGTAACATACTTTGGTGAAGGAAGAAACTTATGATTTATGGCCTGGTACCTGGTACCTATAAGCTTGTACCCCAAATAAATACTTTCTATAAAGACCAACAGATTTATGGTATTTTGCATCAGCATCCTTGGCTGAACAATACAGGATATAAAACATTTTAAAATATATTATTTTGCAAGTGAATAAAAAATAATAAGTGCAGATTTGGAAAGGCAAGCAAAGTGTTATAATTTCCCCAGTAAACTTTAAAGAATCTTAAATAGTGCATCCCATCCAAATAAATAGAAGGGAAAAAATTGAAAAATAAAATCAGTAAAAAACAAAGTGTTCGGGATTACCTGGGTTGCAATTTTGGCCTTTAGTTCCGGAGTCACCTTACTCATGCATCTTTTGAAGGTGTATCTTTCTTATCCTTTACAAGCCTGGATGTTCCAGGGTTGATTTATGGGGTGATGTTTTGCCCCATCATTAATCAAGTTCTGTATCACTTCCCCATTTCCTAGTAATGAATTCACCAAACTGGATGTGACGCTCATTTGAAGTAACAAGAGCCATGAACGATAGAACAAATATAAAGGATATATTTTTGCACTTCCTAAACTGGACACTTAGATGATTGATATTGGATATTTCCTCTTTACTAATGGATGCATTCAATGCTATAAATTTCCCTCTAAGCACTGTATTTGGTGTACCCCAGAAACTATGAAGAAGCATAGGATTTAAGAAGCAGAAAAAAACATAAGAAAAGGCTTGTGAGTGTAGCTATATCCACTTCCACAACAGTACAGACTTAAGATGAAGGAAGAGAATGTAAGAAAGTTGGGAAAATCTTTTCTGTGACCACACGCATTGCTTCCTCAAAATAACACTTCTATGAATGTAACTTCACTTGGAAGGAATTTGCATCATGCTTACCTAAGCATGAGGGAATCTATGTAAGGAAAAATTAATGAAGATAATGAGTTTTGCCAGTTTGTCCCACATGACGGTCCTCCCCTTTAAGTGTAATGAGTGTGAAGTTTTCTTGGAAATTCAACCTCATGAGGTACCTGAGAATTAATCCTTCAGAGAAACCATTTCATCAATTTGGGAAGGCTAGAGTCGCATCAAATAAACATGCAGGAGTAAAACCCTGTGTATGTAAGGAATATTGGAAAACCTTCAGCCAGACATAAAATCTCATTGAGCATGAAATATTCATACAAAAGTTAGTATTGTAATGAACATGGTAATGCTTCTATCTGAAACAAAACCTCATGTTATATGAGAAAATTCAAACTAGAGAGAAACCATATAAGTGTCCTGAATGTAAGCTGCATTTTACAGTCATTTTTTACACCTCATTTTAAAAGCCATACAGGGACAAAGACAGAAATTTCATACATGTGGGAAATTTTTCAACCTGACAAAAAACCTCTTTATTCATCAGAAAATTCTTACTGAAGAGAAATCATATATATGTGGGAAAGCTTTAATTCAAATGTCAAATCTCAGATACAAGAGATTTCCTACTGCAAAAAACCCATATGCATGTAAGGCATGTGAAAATGTCTTTAGGTACAAATCATATCTCACAGAATATGAAAAAAATCATCGTGGACAGAAAAAAAAAATGAACATAAAGAATGCATAAAAACCTTCAGGCAAAAGCCATAGCTCATTAAACATCAGAGCATTCATTCTGGAGAAAAACCCTCTATTTGCAATGAATGTGGAAAAGCCCTCAACCAGAAGGAAAATCTCATTAACCACCTGATAATTCATACTGGAGTGAAACCCTATGAATGTGATGGATGTGGGAAAGCTTTCATTCAGAAATCAAGCCCCATCACACACCAGTTGTAAACATTTGGGAATTTGGTGTAATTATGATTTCCAAAAATATAATTTAATCATACTTGTAAACTCCTCTGTTAATCTGGGCATGTTTGGGGTGTTGACTGGGCCAAATCAGTAGGGCATTGAGCCCACTCATTATTGGGTGGGGGAATCGAATATAAAAGGCATGGCAAAGGAGAGTTGAAGCAGGTTTTTTTTGAGAGACAATTTTGATGTTGGAGAAAAGGCCCCAGAAGAAGACAAGTGAGCCACTTGCCTGATAGTCTACAGCGGACTTTGTGGAGGAACCAGAAGAGCTAAGACCAGAGAGAAATGCAGCCCTGGGTAGAGAGGAACACAAGAAGCCTGATCCCTGGAAAAAGTCAGCAGCTGTCTTGCTCCAACACGTGGCAATAAACTTTGGGGAGAAGAAACAATGCTTTATGGCCTGGTATCTGTGGACTTCTACCCAAATAAATACCCTTTATAAAGACTAAACCATTTTTGGTATTTCACATTAGCATCCCTTTGGCTGACTAATACATGAGAGAAGACAAACTGGAGAGAAACCCTATATCTGTAAGGACTGTAGGAAAGCCTTCATTAGCAAATCAAATCTCACTGACCATGAGAAAATTCATAGTGGAGGGAAACCCTATATATGTAAGGAATGTGGAATAGCCTTCAGCTAGAGGCAGTATCTCATTAAACATTACAACATTCATATTGGAAAGAAACCCTGTGAATGTAATGAATGTGAATCTCCAAAGAATGTGCACAACTTGTCTGTGCAACTTGTTTCAATATTTTAAAAAGTGGCTGTGACTATGTAATTCAGGATGTCTTTCTCCTCTGGAAAAGTGCACTTGCAATTTGTTCTGAGATCTGCTCCTCCAACATCTTCGTCCACACTCATCTGTGTTCAATTTTTTACCACTAATTTATGCATCAGAGCTCAAGATTTCTCTTAGTTTATGTAAAGATGGGGTTTCCACTTATTTCAAATTGTCCTGGTTGTTTTCACTGGTTCTTCAGTCCATTACATTCCGGGTAAGCATTAAAAAATTATCATTTAAAAAATAATGCAGCCCATTATTTTAGCATTTTATTCTAAGGCACTGCAATCATTTTATTTTTTTAGGTTCTTCAGCTGATTCTGATGTGGACTCAAGTTTAACAGTCACAGAACTGCAATGGCCTGTTTTCTACTTAACTCCAATTTTCCTTCTTATTTTAAATTAGAAATGATATTCTCATAATTGGATGATATGCTTCTAATCTCAAGTATTTTAAGATGTTAGAAAATTTATTTATATTCATAAGTTGTGCTCCAATACTTTTCTCATATGTGATAGGTTGTGGGATGGATGAAGCTAGGGAATGCATGTATTTACAAAGGTGTATTTACAAATATGTACCCAAAAGAATCTGCCAATGCAGATAATTCTGAGGTAAGAGGAATGGGGGTTGAGTCTAGAGAAGGAAGTTTGCTGTTTGCCATAACAGACATAAATTATTTTTATACTATTTGCACAGATAATTTCGCTATACTTTAAAAGAAATTATGAAATAGTACCCAATGAAATCATATATAGTGGTTTATTTAATGATATTGATTTGTATCTGCATCATTACTGGGCAGACACTTCCCCTCACCGTTTGCAAATACAGCCACCCATAAAGGAATAGTGCTCACTCACCTCAGCACCCTCCTTAGATGCCTGAATGGGTGGAGGCCTCTCTCAGCAAGAGTGGGCATGGACCATGAGGAGCATGGATGCATCCATGTGCAGGTGACATGGCTCTCTACACGTGTCTGGTTAGAGGGCTCTTAGCACGACGGGAGAAGGTGGACTTCCTGTGGCTTACTCCACAGTGAAGACCTGCTAGAGTAACTCACATCACTAACTGAGGCTGTGAGTTCTGAGCAGGGCTTTCTCCTGGTCCTCCTTTATGCTTCCAAATCCTATGATGATGGTTTTCATTTGGACTCTAAGAGTTTGGTTCGCAAACAAATCAGTCCATCTATGGCTAGGAGAATTGCAGTGAACACTTGTTATATCCCTGCTTATTCAGCTGTTCATCAGCTTCTTCCCATCCAACACCTCCGTTCTCTTCTGGCATTGAAGAGGTCTGCATCATTTTCAACTCTGTTCCAAATATGATGAAAATTTTATATTTAATTAGGCTGAGAGATAAAAACATAAAAAAGTAACAAAATAAAAAAATTAGTCTGAGAAATATCTGGCATCTGTACTCTGAGGTTTTCGGCAAAAATGGCACTATCTCACAACCTTACTTCTATTGTTATCTGCCCTAGGTCCCAGGACTTTCTGGGATTTCCTTACTATTTATTAAGGTCACTGGACTAATATTCCTCATTTTGGTAATATTATTGCTGTACCCAATGCTGTAATGAGAATTTTGACATTTCCTTCTTGGCACCAAAAGTTTTCATCATAGTATTGCCCTTTTAAGCTGCCCCAAAATTAGAGAAGGTGAATGTTCAACTGGAAGCAGGAGACCTGAGACTGTGCCTGAGACCCAGGAGGGGTAAAGTAAGAGCAGATTTCTCAGAGGGTTAACCTTGGAGGTTAAGGGAAGGAGGTAAGGGCAAAAGGAGCAAGAGCAGAAAGTTAACTTTATGTGCCTTGACTCTTCTGCTGCACCTGATAGAAGGTCTCACGTTTTTATCTGCCCCAGTCCACCTGGCCAATCACTATCTGAGGCAGGTACATCATACTCAGGCATATGAGACCTTAGTCTAGTCCCAAAACCATGTGACTTCCCTGCCTGACTCCTGTCTTGTAGGCCAACTAGCGAAGAACACTTCCTCCTCTGTCTTACCAGTACTCATTCCTGCCTAGTCTGGAGAAACCAACAGATTACAGGTGAATTCACTGGGAAGCAGCATCACAATGCGTTTTGGGAACAGTTCAGCTCTCCAACACTGTGTCCCTAAGTGTGTGAGATTACCAAGTGCTGCCAATGCAAAATACCAGAAATAAGTTGGCTTTTATTTGAATTTATTAGGGTTAAAGCTTACAGTTCTGAGGCTGTCAAAATGTCCAAATCAAGGCATCATCAAAAATGCTGTCTTAGCAAGGGTCAGCTGCTCCTGGACACATGCCAAGGAAAATTGTTGGGCCTGCCTTCTCCCTATGACTTCTCTTCCAAACTCACTTTCTCTCTGAGCTCAGCAGTGGCCCATCAGACACAATTGCTCACACCTCTCCCTTCTCCTCTGGCCTGGATGTCTTCAGGTTCAAGCTGCTCCATGACTCTAGCCTCTGGCCTCTCCCTCAGGCACTCAGGTGTCTGTGATGGTCCATAGCTGTAGGAGATCCTGGAGCCCTTTCCCACATGGCAGGTAAACATGGCAGCACTCTTTCTATTTGTGTTCCGAGTATGTAAGACTTCAGCACAATGATTGGGGTCCGTCCTGGTCCCTGAAAGTGGCCCTTAACTAAACTAAAGCAATCTAACAAAAAATGACCTAATCAAAAGTTCCCTTATCTGAATGTAACAATATTGCCCTACGTACAAAAGTCTTACACACACAGCAATGGGTCAGTAAGACCATGCTTTTCAAGACTCAATGAAGGCATTAACTCAAATGAGGGCATTAACCCAGGGCACAGGGATCAGGAGGGGTCTCCTAAGTCCAGGAGAAATGGGAACTCATGAAGCAGTGGCTGTACTTTGGGTGTGGACATCATTGAGCAAAATCGCAGCTGACCACCAATACACTGGTCCCTAGAATGTTCCCAAGATGCATTCAATATACTGTGCTTTGTCCACCAAATCTTAGCTCCAAAATCAGGAGTGTAACTTGAGAAGTGTGCCATTATTTCCATTCCCAGATCCAGAGCGCATAGATTTTGCCTGGGTTGGGGGGGGGCAATAAGTTGGCTGTAAAACTGAACATTCCTAATTTCCTCTCCATATAACTGATTATATTACAACAGAATGAGAAATTCGACCCTAAGGGTGATCTCAAAAACAGTGGAGATTGTCGAGGGCCTGAGATTTAATTCATCTCACTCCTTAGTGAAGAAGTGAAATACATACTGTTACAGATGGGTAAAATCAAATAACGTTCTGACTTCTGGGAAGATGGCAGACTAGTAAGATGTAGGAATCTCTTCTCCAGAAACATAACTAGAGAACAGGGTGACACCGTACCAAAATAGATCTTCTAGGATTTATGACAGCAGAGGCAGTCTGCACACCACCCAGAGGAGAGTGGGACAAAACAGGGAAATCACAATGACAGAACCAGAACCATGTGTTGGAACCAGCAGCTACTGCTGCTACTGGCATCTTCCCTGACACTCTTTAGAATTCTGGGGCCTCCAGGCCTGTGACTACAGACAAAGAGGGCTCCAGGGATCTACCAACCCGGAAAGGGGAAAGAGAGAGGGACACAGCCTTAGGTTGACTCATGTTCTGACCTGAATATTTGGGCTGTACAGCCCCATGGACGCTTCCACACGGTGGTTTGCCCTGGGTCACTAGGAAGGACTGGAGAAATCCGACCCTTGCCACCTCCCTCTCTTCTAGCCTGGACTAACTGTTGAGGACTCAACAGGAGAGGGGAGAGAGTGCCTGGAGCTGACCCTGCATTTGATTCACAGGTTTGGTCTGCCCTTTCCTGACAGCACTTCCACGCTGGGTGGGGCTGTGCCATTTCTTGCCTTGGAGCCTGCAAGAGGCTAAGATATAAAAACCTCCCAATCTGCTTCGCTATTAACAGGGACTGATTGTTGAAGATTCAGAGGGGAGAGTAAATATTTCCTAGCTGGGAAAGTGAGGGGGCTACCAGAGAAGACTGGAAAACTGTCTCATAAAGTTTGAATTTCAAGGCACTCGGGCCCCAGACTGGAAGCTCTACCACATTGAACTGGACTGTGTCACAAAAATTACACTTTGACCAGGCATTGAATTGTGAGCTTCCAATGAGCACCATCTCCTGGCAGACCAAGGAAGTACATATTAGAAAATTAATAAGTATGAGAGGATTTTCCTGGCCTCTATAGCCTCCCTGCCCAAGGCCCTAGGAAAGGAACTTACAACCAATAAATGGGTTCAGTGCCCAGTTTTGAGAAACCACCAGGACAATCCTAACAATCAAGGTTGAGCCAAAAATCAAAGAGTTGTGGTAACTCACAGACTCTTGTCACTAAAACCCTATTAAAGAGAAAGAGATAGTGCATCTAAGTAAAATACAACCTAATCAGATGCCTAAACACCAGAAAAACTATGAGCCATACTAAGAAAATAGAAGACATGGCTCAAGAAAAGGAACACATCAAAGTACCAGAAGAGCTGCAGAATTTGAGAGAACTAATCAGTGAGATGAGCACAAATTTCCAAAATCAAATTATTGAGATGAAAGAAAATATACTTAAATAGATAAATGACATCAAGACGACATTGAGTGAATGAAAAGAAGAATTTGAAATCCTGAACTGAAAAGTAATGGAGTTCATGGGAATGAAAGACACGATAGTTTAAGTGAAAAATATATTTGAGGCATACAAGGCAGACTCGAAACGATAGAAGAAAGAATAAGTGATACTGAAGACAGATCAGTTAAAATTGAAGAGAGACAAGAACAGAGAGAGAAAAGAATGGAAAAATTGAGCAGAGACTCAGAGAGTTGAATGACAACACAAAACATAACAACATACGTGTCATGGGAGTTCCAGAAGGGGAAGAGAAAGAAAAGGGGCAGAAAGAGTATTGGAGAAAATAATAGCTGAAAATTTCCCAACTCTCACAAAAGAAATGAACTTACATATAGAAGAAGCATACCATACCCCAATGAGAATAAATCCAAATAGACCTATGCCAAGACATATACTATTCACTATGTCAAATGTAAAAGATAGAGAGAAAATTCTCAAAGCAGCAAGAGGGAAGCAAATGATCATGTACAAAGGATGTCCAGTAAGACTTCATGCAGATTTCTCTTCAGAAACCATAGGGGTGAGAAGACAGTGGTATGATACCTTAAGAAAACTAAAAGAGAAAAACTGCCAGCTGAGAAATCTTTAACCAGCAAAACTTTCCTTCAAATATGAAGGTGAGTATAAAATATTCACAAAGAAACAGAAACTAAAAGAGTTTACAAAAAAGAATCCACCTTTACAGGAAATAATAAAGGAAGCCTTAGCACCTGAAAGAAAAAGACAGGAGAGAGAGGCTTGGAGGAGAGTAGAGAAGAAAGAAACACAGAAAGCATAACCAAAAGAGTAAAAAGAGGGACAAAAACAAGATGGCATATGAAAACTAAACAATACAATGGAGGAAATAAATAGTGCATTTTCAGTAATATCATTGAATGTGAATAGATTAAATTCCCCAATCAAAAGATACAGGCTGCCAGAATGGATAAAAAAACATGAGTCATGCTGCTTACAAGAAACTCACCTCAGACCCAGGGATACAAACCGGCTGAAAGTACAAGGTTGCAAAAAGATACTCCACACGAATAGTAAACAGAAAAAAGGAGGGGTAGCTATACTAATATCAGACAAAACATACTTTACATGCAAAAAAGTGTTAAGAGGTACAGAAGGCCATTATACATTAATAAAAGGGATGATCCTCCAGGAAGTTATAACAGTCATAAATATCTGTGCTCCCTAACTGGAGTGCCCCAAAATATGTGAGCCAAACTCGGGCAAAAGTGAATAATTGTCACAAACTTCAACACACCTCACACATCATTAGATAGAACAACTAGACAGAAAATCAATAAGGAAACAGTAACCTTGAACAATGTGATTAACAAGTTAGACCTAACAGACATGTACAGAACACTGCATCCAAACTCAGCGGGTTATACATTCTTCTCAAGTGCCCATGGATCTTTCTCCAGGATAGACCACATGTTAGGTCAAAATTCAGCTCTCAATAAATATAAAACCATTGAAATTATACAAAGCACCTTCTCAGATCATAATGGAATGAAACTAGAAATCAATAACAGACGGGAAAGAAGTAAATTTGCAAATGTGTGGAGATGGAACAACACATTCCTAAATATTCGGTGTGTAAAACAAGAAATTGCAAGTGAAATCAATAAATATATTGATACAAATGAAAATGAGAATACAACGTTTCAAAACTTATGGGACACAGTGAAGGCAGGCTTGAGAGGGAAATTTATAGCCCTAAATGCCTTTATTTAAAAACAAGAAAGAGCTAAACTCCAAGATTAACTGAACAACTACAGAAACTAGAAAAAAACAGCAAACCAATCCCAGAGCTAGCAGAAGGAAATAAATAATAAAGATCAGAACATAAATAAATGAAATTGAGAACAGAAAAACAATAGAGAATATCAACAAAACCAAAAGCTCGTTTTTGGGAAGATCAATAAAATTGAAAAACCCCTCGCTAAACTAACAAAGAAAAAGAGAGAAGATGCAAATAAACACAATCAGAAATGAAAGGGGGGAAATTACAAATGATCTCACAGAAATAAAAAGAATCAGAAGAGGATATTATCAGAAACTGTATGCCAACAAACTAGAAAACGTAGATGAAGTGGACAAATTTCTATAAATACAAAACTAACCTACACTGGCACTACAAGAAATACAAGAACTTAAATAACCAAACACAATTAAGGAGATTGAATCCATCATCAAAAATCTCACAACAAAGAAATGTCCAGGACCAGATTGCTTCACACGTGAATTCTACCAAGCATTTAAAAAAGAATTAAAGTCAATCTTGTTTAAGAACTTCCAAAAAAATGAAGAGGAGGGAAAATTACCCAACATGTTTTATGAAGCCAATATCACCCTAATACCAAAGCCAGATAAACATTCCACAAAAAAAGAAAATTACAGACCAATCTCTCTAATGAACATAGACGCAAAAATTCTCAACAAAACAATTGCAAATCGAATCAAACAGCATATCAAAAGACTTATACATCACGACCAAGTGGGCTTTATTCCTGGTATGCAAAGCTGGTTCGACATAAGAAAATCAATGTAATACACCACATTAACAAATTGAAGGAAAAAAAACACATGATCATCTCAATAGATGAACAAAATCATTTAAAAATCCAACATCCTTTTCGGATAAAAATACTCAAAACATAGGAATAAAAGGAAAATTCCTCAATATGATAAAAGGCATATATGAAAAATCCACAGCCAACATCTAACTCAATGGGGAAAGTTTGAAAGCATTCCCTCTAAGATCGGGAACAAGACAAGGATGCCCACTGTCACCATTGTTATTCAACATTGTACTAGAAATTCTAGCTAGGGCCATTAGAAAAGACAAAAAAAATTAAAGGAGTCCAAATAGGAAAAGAGGAAGTAAAACTCTCACTCTTTGTGCATGACATGATCCAGTACTTAGAAAATCCTGAAGTAACCATGACAAAGCTATTTGAACTAATAAATGAGTTCAGCAATGTGGCAGGATACAAGATCAACACGCAAAAATCGGTAATGTTTTGTACACTACTACTGAACAACCTGAGGAGGAAATCAGGAGGAAAATTCCATTTTCAATAGCATCAAAAAGACTCAAATACCTAGGAGTTAATTTAACCAAAGAACTAGAGGACCAATATGCAGAAAAATACAAAACAGTGCTGAAAGAAATGAAAAAAAGACGTAAACAAATGGAAAGAGATTCCGTGTTGATGGTTTGGAAGAATAAATATCGTTTAGATGTCAATCTTTCCCAAATTGATTTACAGATTCCATGCAATACCAATCAAAATCCCAATAGCTTACTTTACAGAATTAGAGAAGGCAATTTCCAAATTCATCTGGAAGTTTAAGTGCACCCGAATAGTCAAAAGCAATTCAAAAAGAAGAGCAATGTAGGAGGAATTTCACAGCCTGACCTTGAACATATTACAAAGCTACAGTGGTCAAAACAGGAAGGTACTGACATAAAGATAGACACATCAATCAGTGGAATAGAATTGAGAACCCAGAAATATACCCTCACCTAAACAGTCAACTGGTTTTTCACAAACCTACCAAGCCCATGATAATGGGAAAAAAACAGTCTTTTCAACAACCGGTGTTGGGAGGACTGGATATCTATAACCAAAATAATGAATAAGGACCCCTATCTCACCCACTATACAAGAATCAACACAAAATGTATCAAGGATCTAAATATAAATGCCAGTACCATAAAAGTTCTAGAAGAAAATATAGGGAAACATCTTCAAGACATTGTAATAGGTGGTGGTTTCTTGGACCTTACACCCAAAGCACATGCAACAAAAGAAAAAAAAATAAATGGGTCCTCCTCAAAAGTAAACACTTTTGCACCTCACAGGACTTTGTCAGAAAGGTGAAAAGGCAGCCAACTCAATGATAAAAATATTTGGAAATCACATATCTGATAAGGATTTATTACCCAGGATATATAAGTAGAGATTTACAACTCAGCAATAAAAACACAAATGACCCAAATAAAACATGTGGAAAAGACTTGAATAGACATTGCTCCAAAGAAGAAATACAAATGGCAAAATCACACATGAAGAAATGTTCAATATCACTCATGATTAGGGAAATGCAAATCAAAACTACAATGGGATGTCATTTTACAGCTATCATAATGGCTACTATTGAAAGGAAAGGGATCTACAAGTGTTGGAGAGGATGTGGAGAGATAGGAACACTTCTTCACTGTTGGTGGAAATGCAGAATGATACACCCACTATGGAGGACTGTTTGGCAGTTCCCAAAGAAGTTTAATATAGACTTGCCACGTGACCCTGCAATACCACTACTGGATATATACCCAGAAGAACTGAAAGCAGTGACACGAACAGACATCTGTACACCTATGTTCATAGCAACATAATTCACCATTGCCAAAAGTTGGAAATAACCCAGATGTCCATCAACAGATGAATGGATAAACAAACTGTGGTCAATTCACATGATGGAATATTATGCAGCTGGAAGAAGAAATGAAGTCATAAAACATTTGGCAACATGGATGACCCTGGAGGACATTATATTGAGGGAAGCAAGCCAAACACAAAAGGACAAATAGTGTATGAATGCATTACTGTGAACCAAATATATTGTGTAACATCTTGATTGATCCAAAATGAAAAAAAGTTATATGCATCCATTACTGTTAATTGAGACATATATATATTTATTCATCTGTGTTTTCTTTTTAGTTTTTAATTGTTTATATTTTCCATTATTAAATGTACAAATAAAGTTTCAAAAAATAAAAATAAAAAAATAAAGAGGTCAACAACATAAAATAAACTATTAAGTTTGCTAGAAGTAATACACTTTAAAAGAAATGTAAAAGAATATTTTCATGCAAAAAGAAAATAATTTCAGAATGTTCAAGGTTCAGGATGTATTGAAAAACAATATATGTTAATTAAATAAATATATCTATATGACTATTGAATGGATAAAGTAATAATGATATCTGTGGCCTAAGACATAAATAAAGTGTTAAAATGCACCATAAAATATTATGTAGCATGAGATGGGCAAATGGATATATTGCAGTTTGGTATCATTATGAATTCCAAAAATAGATATTTGGTTATGCTTGTAAACTGGTCTGTTAATCTGGGCATGATTAAGTTATGATAAGGGCGTAGACTGGGCCACAGTCGGTAGGGTGTTGAGCCCCGCACTTGGTGGGTGGGTTCTCAAACATAAAAAGACATGGAAAAGTACAGAACAGGAGTAGTTATGATGTTGGAGTTCTGATGCACAAGGACCAAAGGCTCCAGGGAAAAGAGAAAAGCCATTCACCCGACAGTTCACAGATGGCCCTGTGGTGAGAGGCAAAGTTTAGAAAGCTTCATAGTCTACAGCTGACCATGTGGAGGAAACAGAGGAGCTGAGCCCAGAGAGAAATGCATCCCTGGGAAGAGAGGAACCCAAGAAGCCTGAAACCTGGCAAGTTTCAGCAGCTGTCTTGCTCCAAAATGGGGTAACAGACTTTGGGGAAGGAAGTAACATATGTTTTATGGCCTGGAAACTGTAAGCTTCTACCCCAAATAAATACTCTTTAAAAAGTCCCAGAGATTTCTGGTATTTTACATAAGCACACCTATGGCTGACTAATACAGAATATAAAAGTTTTTAAAATATGTTATTTGGCAAGTCAACAATAAATAATAAGTGCAGATTTGGAAAGGCAAGCAAAAGAGATATAATTTCTCCGGTAAATTTTAAAGAATATTAAATGGTGCATCTCATCCAAATAAATAGAAGGAAAAAAATTGAACAAAAATGATCAGTCCAAAAGAAAGTGTTCAGAATATCCTGTGTTGCCATGTTTGCCTATGTTCTGAGGCAACCTTACTCACGCATCTTTGGAAGGTGCACCTTTCTTAACCTTCAGAAGCCTGGTTTCCAGGGTTGATTTATGTCCTGGGTTTTGTTCCAATGATAAATCAAGTGCTGAATCACTTCCCCATTTCCTAGTTATGAAGTCAAGAAACTATATGGGATGCTCATTTGGAGCAAGAAGAAAAATGAAAGATAGAACAAATAAATAGGAGATATTGTTGTGGTTCACAAAATGGATGCTTAAATGATTAATATTGGATCTTTCCTCTTTTCTAATGAACACATTCAATTTCAAAGTTGAAGAACCTCCTGCATTAACAGCGTGTTTGATGAAAGCAGTGTTTTGAAGGTCATTGTAAATGAAAACACATAGAAAGCACGAAATGGAACCCGAATCTTATTCAGATTTGTGAAGTAAAGAAACTAGTGCTTTGGCATGGCATTAGGAGCAACCTGAGTGTTGGCAACTGGCTGAAAGTGATTGCACAGTACCCAAAGAAACAAGTATCTTTCTTAATTTTCAAAGGTGAATTTCCTCCTGAATTCACAGTGTGTTTGGTTGAACCTGTGTTTAGAAGATGATTTTAAGTGTAAACACAGGCATAGCAGCAAAAAAACCCACTAATCTTACATTGATTTGAAAATTGAAGAAACTAATGAATTGGCATAGAATTTCGTAAAATCTGGGTTTTTACATTGTGAGGGAAAGCAAGAGAATAGCAGGGAAACAAACAAGTATCTTATTAACCTTTCAAAATTGAACTAACTCCTGCATTCTGAGCGTTTTTGGTGAAAGCAGTGTATTGAAGATCATTGTAAATGAAAACACATGCAAATAACCAAATGAAATACAAATCTATTTCAGATTTGTGAAGTAAAGAAACTAGTGCTTTGGCATGGCATTAGGAAAAATCAGAGTGTTGGCATACTGTTTGAAAGTGTGTTTATAGCAGCCAAACAAAGAAGCATCTTTCTCAAATTTCAGAGCTGAAATTCCTCCTGGATTCACAGTGTGTTAGGTTAAACCAGTGTATAGAAGATTATTCTTAAGTGAAAACACAGGAAAACCACAAAAATATACACAACTCTTACATAGATTTGAAAAGTGAAGAAACTACTGCGTTGGCATAGAATTTCATAAAATCTGGGTTTTTACATTGTGAGTGAAAGCAAGATCATAACAGCCAAATAAACAAGAAGCTTACTAACGTTTCAAAGTTGAAGTACCTCCTGCAATAAGAGCATCTTTGGTGAAGGCAATGTTTGGAAGATCATTGTAAATCAAAACACATGCAAAGCATCAAATGAAACACAAATATTTTTCTCATTACTCAAGTAAAGAAACTAGTGGTTTGAGATAGCATTAGAAAAGCAGAGTGTTGGCATACTGGGTGAAAATGAGTGCATAGCAGCCAAACAAACAAGTATCTTGCTAACATTTCAAAATTGAAGTACCTCCTGAATTCAGAGCGTTTTAGGTTAATGCAGTGTTTTGAAGATGATTTTAAGTGAAAATACAGTGAAAATAAGTGAAAATGCCACCAAAGAAAACACTGAACTTACTAAGATTTGAAGGGTGAAAAAATTACTGTGGTGGCATAAAAATTCATAAAATCCGGGTTTTTACATTGTGAGTGAAAGTAAGAGCATAGCAGCCAAACAATCAATTTTCTTAAGAGCGTTCCAAAGTTCAAGTACCTCCTGCATTCACAGTGTGTTTGCTGAAAGCAGAGATTTGAATGTCATTGAAATGAAAACACATGCAAAGCACCAAATGAAATACAGATCTTTTTCACATTTGTGGAGTAAAGAAAATAGTGCTTTGGGGTAACATTAGGAAAAAGCAGGATGTTGGCATAATGAGTGAAAATGATTGCATAGCAGCCAAACAAACAATTATGTTACTTGACACTCAAAGGTGAAATTACTCCTGAATTCACAGTCCGTTAGGTTAAACCAGTCTATAAACGATGATTTTAAGTGAATAAACAGGTATAGCACGCCCCCCCCAAAAAAAAAAAAAAAAAAACACTAATCTTACATTTGAAAAGTGAAGAAACTACTGGGTTGGCATTGAATTTCGTGAAATCTGGGTTTTGTCTATGGGAATGAAATCAAGATCATAGCAGGCAAACAAACAAATATCATATTAACATTTCAAAGTTGAAGTACCTTCTGCATTCACAGTGTGTTTGGTGAAAGCAGTGTTTTGAAGATCATTGTAAATGAACACACATGCCAAGCACCAAATGAAATGGAAATGTTTTTCAGAATTGTGAAGTAAAGAAACTAGTGCTTTGGCATAGCCTTAGGAAAAACCAGAGTGTTGGCATATTGACTGAAAGCAAGTGCACAGCAGCTAGAGAACAAGTATCTTACTTAACTTTCAAAGGAGAATTTCCTCCTGAATTCACAGCGTGTTAGCTTAAACATATGTTTAGAAAATGATTTTGAGTGTAAACACAGGCATAGCAGCAAAGAAACACTAATCTTACATTGATTTGAAAATTGAAGAAACTACTGCATTGGCATAGAATTTAATAAAATATGGGTTTTTACTTTGTGAGTGAAAGCAAGAGCATAACAGGGAAACAAACAAGTATCTTATTAACCTTTCAAAATTGAACTACCACCTGCATTCTCAGCGTGTTTGGTGAAAGCAGTCATTTGAAGATCATTGTAAATGAAAACCCATGCAATGCACCAAATGAAACAAATCATATTCTCATTAGGGAAGTAAAGAAAATAGTGGTTTGAGGTAGCATTAGGAATAAAGAGTGTGTTGGCATACTGAGTGAAAGTGATTGATTAGAAGCCAAACAAACAAGTATGTTATTTCACTTTGAAAGGTGAATTTCCTCCTGAATTCACAGTGTGTTAGGTTAAACCAGTGTACAGAGGATGATTTTAAGTGTAAACACAGGCGTGCCCCCCCCAAAAAAAAACACTAATCTTAACTTAAAAAGTGAAGAAAGTACTGTGTTGCATAGAATTTCGTAAAATCCGGGTTTTTTCATTGGGAATTGAAAACAAGAGCATAGCAGCCAAACAAACAAGTATCTTACTAACGTTTCAAAGTTGAAGCACCTCCTGAATTGACAGCATGTTAGGTTAATGCAGTGTTTTGAAGATGATTTGAAGTGAAAACACAGGCATGCCAGCAAAGAAAACAGTAAACTTACTTAGATTTGAAGGGTGAAAGAACTACTGCTGTGGCATAGAAATTCGTAAAATCTGGGTTTTTACATTGTGAGTGAAAATAGGATCATAGCAGCCAATCAAGTTCCTTAACAACGTTCCAAAGTTCAAGTACCTCCTGCATTCACAGTGTGTTTGCTGAAAGCAGTGGTTTAAATGTCGTTGAAATGAAAACACATGCAAAGCACCAAATGAAACACAGATCTTTTTCACATTTGTGGAGTAAATAAACTAGCGCTTTCGGGTAACATTAGGAAAAAGTAAAATGTTGGCATAATGAGTGAAAGTGATTGCAAAGCAGCCAAACAAACAAGTATGTTATGTATACTTTCAAAGGTGAATTTACTCCTGAATTCACAGCATGTTAGGTTAAACCAGTGTATAGAAGATGGTTTTAAGTGAATACACAGGCATAGCCCCCCCAAAAAAAACACTAATATTACATTTGAAAAGTGAAGAAACTACTGGGTGGGCATTGAATTTCGTGAAATCCGGGTTTTCTCATTGGGAATGAAAGCAGGAGCATAGCAGGCAAACAAACAAATATCTTATTAACCTTTCAAAATTGAACTACCTCCTGCAATCACAGCATCTTTGGTAAAAGCAGTGTTTTGAAAATCATTGTAAATGAAAACACATGCAAAGCACCAAATAAAACACAAATCCTTTTCTCATTAGTGAACTAAAGAAACTGGTGGTTTGAGGTAGCTTTAGAAAAGAAAGATGCTTCTTTATTTGGTTGCTATTCACTCGCTTCAATCAGTATGCCAACACTCTGTTTATTCCTAATGCTACCACAACCCACTAGTTTCTTTAATTCACTAATGAGAAAAATATTTGTGTTTCATTTGGTGCATTGCATCTGTTTTGATTTACAATGATCCTCAAAACATTGCTTTCACCAAACACACTGTGAATGCAGGAGGTACTTCAACTTTGAAATGTTAGTAGGATATTTGTTTGCCTGCTATGCTCTTGCTTTCACTAACAATGAAAAAACACGGATTTTATGAAATTCAATGCCAACCTTGTAGTTTCTTCACTTTTCAAATGTAAGATTAGTGTTTTTTTGGGGGGCTATGACTGTGTATTTACTTAAAAAATCATCTTCTATACACTGGTTTAATGTAACACGCTGTGAATTCAGGAGTAAATTCACCTTTGAAAGTTAAGTAACATAATTGTTTGTTTGATGGCTATGCAGTCACTTTCACTCAGTATGCCAACATTCTGCTTTTTCCTAATATTACTCCAAAGCACTAGTTTCTTTATTCCACAAATGTGAAAAAGGTCTGTGCTTCATTTGGTGCTTTGCATGTGTTTTCATTTACAATGAGATTCAAACCACTGCTTTCAGCAAACACACTGTGACTGCAGGAGGTACTTCAAATTTGGAAAGTTAGTAAGAAACTTGATGGTTTGGCTGCTATCCTCTTACTCTACTCACAATGTAAAAACCCCGATTTTATTAATTTCTATGTCACCGCAGTAGTTTTTTCACCCTTCAAATCTAAGTAAGTTTAGTGTTTTCTATTCTGGCATGCCTGTGTTTTCACAGTTCATTGAGGGTGGTGGGCCACACTTGTACGAGATGTTTGTGTGGGATGTAGTGGGGGGTGTGGGAGGTGGGCAACTTGGGAATCCCAGTGGGTTCTGTGTAATATTTTGGGTAATCTAAGCACCTCTTAAAATATATGTATAAATATATATATATATAACATTTTTGTAAGCAAATACACATATATGCATATATATTTATATATCATTTTGCAAATGTTTGTATGTATTGTGAGAATTTTGATTTTTACCCACAATAAAAATAAATTAAAAAAAAAAACATCTTCAAAACACTACATTAACCTAACACGCTGTGAATTCAGGAGGTGCTTCAAATATGAAACGTTAGTAAGATGTTTTTTTGGCTGCAATGCACTCACTTTCACTCAGTATGCCAACACTCCTTTTTCTAATGCTACCTCAAATCACTAGTTTCTTTACTTCACTAATGAGAAAAAGGTTTGTGTTTCATTTGCGGCATTGCATGTGTTTTCATTTACAATGATCTTCAAAACACTGCTTTCACCAAATACGCTGTGAATTCATGATGTACTTCAACTTTAAAGGTTAGTCAGGTTCTTGTTTGTTTGGCTGCTATGAACTTGCTTTCACTCACAATATAAAAACCTGGTTTTTATGAAATTCTATGCCAACACAGTACTTTCTTCACTTTTCAAATCTATGTAAGTGTAGTGTACATTTTTGCGGCTTTGCCTGTGTTTTCACTTGAGAATCTTCTGTACACTGGTTTAACCTAACAAGCTGTGAATCCAGGAGGAAATTCAGATCTGAAATTGAAGAAAGCTGCTCCTTTGTTTGGCTGCTATGCACTCGCTTTCAATCAGTATGCAAACATTCTGCTTTTTCCAAATCCCAGGCCAAATCACTAGTTTCTTTACTTCACAAATCTGAAATATATTTGTGTTTCATTTGGTTATTTCCATGGGTTTTCACTTACAATGATCATCAAAACACTGCTTTCACCATACACGCAGTGAATTCAGGAGGTAGTTCAATTTTGAAAGGGTAATAAGATATTTGTTTGTTCCCTGCTGTGCTCTTGCTTTCATTCACAATGTAAAAACCCGGATTTTGCAAAATTCTATGCCAATGCAGTAGTTTCTTCACTTTTCAAATCTATGTAAGACTAGTGTATATTTTTCGAGGGCTGCCTGTGTTTTCATGTAAGAATCATCTGCTATACCCTGGTTTAACCTAACACGCTGTGAATCCTGGAGGAAATTCAGTTCTGAAATTTAAGAAAGATGCGTCTTTGCTTGGCTGCTCTGCACTTGCATCAATCAGTATGCCAACACTCTGACTTTTCCTAATGCCATGCCAAAGCACTGTTTTTTTACTTCACAAATCTGAAAAAGCTTTGTGTTTCATTTGGTGCTTTGCATGTGTTTTCATTTACAATGGTCTTCAAAACACTGCTTTCAACAAACACGATGTGAATCCCGGAGGTATTTCAATTTTGAAACGTTAGTAAGATATATATATTTGTTTGCCTGCTACGCTCTTGCTTTCACTCACAATGTAAAAACCCGGATTTTATGAAATTCTTTGCCAAAGCCGTAGTTTCTTCACTTTTCAAATCTAT
Organism: Tolypeutes matacus; assembly: GCA_026826555.1. NCBI lineage: Eukaryota > Metazoa > Chordata > Mammalia > Cingulata > Chlamyphoridae > Tolypeutes > Tolypeutes matacus. The sequence continues at coordinate 113,556 of JAKSZT010053859.1, read as the reverse complement.
GTAAGAGTAGTGTATATTTTTGTGGCTTTACCTGTGTTTTCACTTAAGAATCATCTTCTATACACTGGTTTAACCTAATAAGCTGTGAATCCAAGAGGAAATTCAGCTCTGAAATTGAAGAAAGATGCTCCTTTGTTTGGCTGATATGCACTCGCTTTCAATCAGTATGCAAACACTCTGCTTTTTACAAATGCCATGCCAAATCATTAGTTTCTTTACTTCACATATCTGAAATAGATTTGAGTTTCATTTGGTTATTTGCATGTGTTTTCATTTACAATGATCTTCAAAACACTGCTTTCACCAAACATGCTGTGAATGCAGGAGGTTGTTCAGTTTTGAAAGGTTAATAAGATACTTGTTTCTTTCCCTGCTATGCTCTTGATTTCACTCACAATGTAAAAATCCGGGTTTTATGAAATTCTATGCCAACGCAGTAGTTTCTACACTTTTCAAATCTATGAAAGTGTAGTGTACATTTTTGCAGCTTTGCCTGTGTTTTCACATAACAATCATCTTCTCTACACTGGGGTAACCTAACATGCTGTAAATTCAGAAGGAAATTCAGCTCTGAATATTAAGTAAGATACTTGTTTCTTTGGCTACTGTGCACTCGCTTTCATTCAGTATGCCAACACTCTGGTTAATCCTAATGCTATGCCAAAGCACTAGTTTCTTTACTTCACAAATCTCAAAAAAAATTGTGTTTAATTTGGTGCTTTGCATGTGTTTTCACTTACAATGATCTTCACAACACTGCTTTCAACAAAGACGCTGTGAACGCCAGAGGTACTTCAACTTTGAAATGTTAGTACCATATTTGTTTGCCTCCTATGCTCTTGCTTTCCCTCCCAATATAAAAACCCGGATTTTATGAAATTCAATGCCAACCCTGTAGTTTATTCACTACTACACTACTGTGTAGGCATAGAATTTCATAAAATCCTGGTTTTAACATTGTGAGTGAAAGCAAGAGCATAGCAGTGAAAAAAATATTTGTCTTATTAACCTTTCAAAATTGAACTACCTCCATCATTCTCAGCGTGTTTGGTGAAACAGTGTTTTGAAGATCATTGTAAATGTAAACACATGCAATGCACCAAATGAAACACAAATATCTTTCTCAATAGTGAAGTAAAGAAACTCATGCTTTGAGGTAGCATTAGGAATAAACAGAGTGTTGGCATACTGAGTGAAAATGATTGCATAGGAGCCAAACATGTATGTTATTTAAGTTTCAAAGGTGAATTTCCTCCTGAATTCACAGCGTGTTAGATTAAACCAGTGTACGGAAGATGATTTTACATGAAAACACAGGCATAGCCCACACAAAAACACTAATCTTACCTTTCAAAAGTGAAGAAAGTACTGCATTGGCATAGAATTTCATAAAATCCGGGCTTTTTCATTGTGAGTGAGAGCAAGAGCATAGCAGACAAACAAACATCTTACTAAACTTTCATATTTGAAGTATATTCTGCCTTCTCAGCGTGTTTGGTGAAAGCAGCGCTTTGAAGATCATTGCAAATAAAAACACATACAAAGCACCAAATGAAACAGAATTCCTTTTCTCATTAGTGATGTAAAGAAACTAGTGGTTTCAGGGAGCAATAGAAGAAGCAGAGAGTAGGCATACTGAGTTAAAGTCAGTGCATAGCAACCAAATAAACAAGTATCTTACTAAAGTTTTAGAGTTGAAGCACGTCCTGAACTCACAGCGTATTAGGATAACACAGTGTTTTGAAGATATTTTTAAGTGAAAACATAGGCATGCCACCAAATAAAACACTGAACTTACTTAGAATTGAAGGGTGAAAAAAGTACTGCGGTGGCATAGAAATTCATAAAATCTGGGTTTTTACATTGTGAGTAAAGTAAGATCATAGCAGCAAAACCATCAAGTTTCTTACTAACGTTCCAAAGTTGAAGTACCTCCTGCATTCACAGTCTGTTTGCTGAAATCAGTGGTTTGAAGGTCATTTTAAATGAAAACACATTCAAAGTAAGAAATGAAACACAGACCTTTTTCACATTTGTGGAGTAAAAAACTAGTGCTTTGGGGTAACATTAAGAAAAATATGAATGTTGGCATACTAAGTGAAAGTGATTGCAAGGCAGCCAAACAAACAAGCATTTTACCTATTTCTGAAAGATGAATTTACTCCTGAATTCACAGCGTGTTAGGTTAAACCAGTGTATACAAGATATTAAGTGAATACACAGGCATAGCTCCCCAAAAACCACTAATCTTACATTTGAAAAGTGAAGAAACTACAGGGTTGGCATAGAATTTCATAAAATCCGGGTTTTTAAATTGTGAATGAAATCAAGAACACAGTATCTTATTAAACTTTCAAAATTGAAGTACCACCTGCATTCACTGCGTCTTTGGTGAAAGCAGTGTTTTGAAGATCATTGTAAATGAAAACACATGCAAATAACCAAATGAAAAACAAATCAAATTCAGATTTGTGAAGTAAAGAAACTAGTGCTTTAGCATGGCAATAGGAAAAAGCAGAGTGTTCACATACTGATTGAAAGCGAGTGCATAACATCGAAACAAAGGAGCAACTTCCTTAAATTTCAGAGCTGAATTTCCTACTGGATTCACAGCGTGTTAGGTTAAACCAGTGTATAGAAGATATTCATACGTGAAAATACAAGCAGAGCTGCAAAAATATACACTACTCTTACATAGATATGAAAAGTGAAGAAACTACTGCATTGGCATAGAATTTCATAAAATCCGAGTTTGTACATTGTGAGTGAAAGCAAGAGCATAGCAGGGAAACAAACAAGTATCTTACTAAACTTTCAAATTTGAAGTACCCCCTGCATTCACAAACTGTTTGTGAAAGCAGTGGTTTGAAGTTCATTGTAAATGAAAACACATGCAATGCACCAAATGAAGTACATATCTTTTTCACATTTGTGGAGTAAAGAAACTAGTTCTTTGTGGTAACATTAGGAAAAAGGAGAATGCTGGCATACTGAGTGAAAGTGATTGCATAGCAGCCAAACAAACAAGTATGTTACTTAATTTTCAAAAGGTTATTTTCCTCCTGAATCACAGTGTGTTATGTTAAACCTGTGTTTAGAAAGTGTAAATACAGGCATAGCAGCAAAAAAAAAAAAAAAAACACTAATCTTACATTGATTTGAAAATTGAAGAAACTACTGCATTAGCAGAGAATTTCATAAAATCCAGGTTTTTACATTGTGAGTGAAAGCAAGAGCATAGCAGACAAACAAAGAAATATGTTACTAACATATCAAAGTTGAAGCACTTCCTGCCTTCACAGCATATTTGGTGAAAGCAGTGTTTTGAATATCATTGTAAATGAAAACACATACAAAGCACCAAATGAAACACAAATCCTTTTCTCATTAGTGAAGTAAAGAAACTTGTGCTTTGAGGTAGCAATAGAAAAAGCAGAGTGTTCACATACTGAGTGAATGTGAGTGCATAGCAGCCAAATATACAAGTATCTTACTAACGTTTCAGAGTTGAAGCACCTCCTGAATTCATAGCATGTTAGGTTAATGCACTGTTTTGAAGATGTTTTTAAGTGAAAGCACAGGCATGACACCAAAGAAAACACTGAACTTAGATTTGAAGGGTGAAAAAACTACTGTGGTGGCATAGAAATTCATAAAATCCAGGTTTTTACATTGTGAGTAAAGTAAGAGCATAGCTGACAGAATGTGAGTGCATAGCAGCCAAAGAAAAAATTATCTTACTTAATTTTCAAAGGTGAATTTCCTCCTGAATTCAAAGCGTATTTGGTTAAACCTGTGTTTAGAAGATGATTTTAAGTGTAAATACAGGCATAGCAGGAAAAAAAAAAAAAAAGAAACACTAATCTTACATTGATTTGAAAATTGAAGAAACTACTGCATTGGCATTGAATTTCATAAAATCCCGGTTTTTACATTGTGAGTGAAAGCAAGAGCATAGCAGGGAAACAAACAAGCATCTTATTAACCTGTCAAAATTGAAATACCTCCTTCATTCAAAGTGTCTTTGCTGAAAGCAGTGTTTTGAAGATCATTGTAAATGAAAACACATGCAATGCACCAAATGAAACACAAATCTTTTTCTCATAAGTGAAGTAAAGAAATTAGGGTTTTGAGGTAGAATTAGGAATAAAATGAGTGTTCGCATAATGAGTGAAAGAGATTGCATAGAAGCCAAACAAACAAGTATGTTACTTAACTTTCAAAGGTGAATTTCCTCTTGAATTCACAGCGTGTTAGGTTAAACAAGTGCACAGAAGATGAATTTAAGAGTAAACCAGGCATAGCCCCCACAAAAAAACACTAATATTACCTTTAAAAAGTGAAGAAAGTACTGCGTTGCCATAGAATTTTGTAAAATCTGGATCTTTACATTGTGAGTGAAAGCAAGAGCATAGCAGCCAAACAAACAAGTAACTTACTAAACTTTAAAATTTGAAGTACCTTCTGCATTCACAGTCTGTTTACTGAAAGAAGTGGCTTGAAGTTCATTGTAAATGAAAACACATGCAAGGCAGCAAATGAAACACAGATCTTTTTCACATTTGTGTAGTAGAGCTACCTTTTCTATGAGGCACTAAAAGAAAGATATATCAGGGATATATATAGTCTTAACAGTAAATGACTTCTTCAGTACAAACTGTATTTTAGGGAAAATTGAACACATATAACCACTGATGGAATGTCTACATGTCTTGCATATTTAAATAGAATGATATATTTGACACATATTACATCCAATAAGAAACTATTGCTTTTCTACTTTGTATTGTAAAGGCATCCTAATCATTTGTGTAGTTGAAATATACAGCTAAAACTGTGTTGTTGTTTTTTAATGCAAAAGAAGTCATCCTTTGGATAATGTCTTAAAAGTAGGTATTATATCCAGTTTCAATAAGGAACTTCTTTTATGTTAGCTGTTGGAATTTTTACTATTTAGACCATGCTTTGTAAAATGTTTAAATAATTAATCTAACCCCAGGCCCTAAGTGTCAGCAATTATGAATTAGAACAAGTTGAGGGATAATATGGCAGAGCTAAGAATACTTTACGGAAAATCCTACATCTCTAATTTCCTGAGATCCAGCTGGTAACAGTACAATTTCTTGTAATGGAAAAGTAAAAGTGTGTTTTAAGCCATGTTGTTAAAACTAACTTAAGACTACTTTTGAGTGATTTTAAAGCCATTTCATATCAATTAGGAAGAAGATCTGAAGTTCTTTAACATTAAAACAAATCGGTAATATCCTTGTACATGTAAATAATTATATGGTGGAGCAGCCATTTGTAATTTCACTTTCAAAATCATTGCAATGTGAATGATCTTGTATTTGATTTGTTTGATTTTTATCAATTCATTTATAAATGTTCTTATTTTTACTAAAAAAAAGAAAGAAAGTAGTGCTTTGAGGTAACATTAGCATAAAGCAGAATGTTGGCATACTGAGTGAAAGTGATTGCATAGCAGCCAAATAAGTATGTTATTTAACTTTCAAAGGTGAATTTCCTCCTGAATTCACAGCGTTTTAGGTTAATCCAGAGTATAGAAGATGATTTTAAATGAATACACAGGCATAGCCCCCCTGAGAACTGCTAATCTTACATTTGATAATTTGATAATTGAAGAAACTACAGGATTGGCATTGAATTTCACAAAACCCGGGTTTTTTCATTGTGAGGGAAAGCATAGCAGGCAAACAAACAAATATGATACTAATATTTCAAATTTGAAGTACCTCCTGCGTTCACAGCGTGTTTGGTGAAAACACTGTTTTGAAGATCATTGTAAGTGAAAGCACATGCAAAGCAATAAAATTAAACACAAAAATTTTTCAGATTTGTGAAGTAAAGAAACTAGTTATTTGGCATGGCATTAGGAAAAATCAGTGTTGGCATACTAATTGAAGCGAGTACATAGCAGCCAAAGAAGCAACTTTCTTAAATTACAGGGCTGATTTAACTCATGGATTCACAGCGTGTTAGGTCAAACCAGTGCACAGAAGGTGATTTTAAGTGTAAACACAGGCATAGCCCCCACAAAAAACACTAATCTTAGTTTTCAAAAGTGAAGAAAGTACTGTGTTGTCATAGAATTTTGTAAAATCTGGGTTTTTACATTGTGAGTGAAAGCAAGATCATAGCAGCCAAACAAACAAGTATCTTACTAAACTTTCAAATTTGAAGTACCTCCTGCATTCACAGTCTGTTTGTTGAAAGCAGTGGTTTGAAGTACATTGTAAAGGAAAACACATTGAAAGCACCAAATGAAACACAGATTTTTTCACCTTTGTGGAGTAAAGAAATTAGTGCTTTAGGGTTCCATTTGGAAAAAAGCAGAATGTTGGCATACTGAGTGAAAGTGATTGCATTGCAGCCAAACAAACAAGTATGTTACTTAACATTGAAATGTGAATTTTCTCCTGAATTCAGAGCGTGTTAGGTTAAACCCGTGTATAGAATGTGATTTTAAGTGAATACACAGGCATAGTCCCCCTGGAAACCACTAATCTTACATTTGAAAAGTGAAGAAACTCCAAGGTTGGCATTGAATTTCATAAAATCCGGGGGTTTCTTTGTAAGGGAAATCAAGAGCATAGCAAGCAAACAAACAAATATGGTACTAACATTTCAAAGTTAAAGTACCTCCTGCGTTCTCAGCGTGTTTGGTGAAAACCGTGTTTGAAGATCATTGTAAGTGAAAACACATGCAAAGCACCAAATTAAACACAAATCTTTTTCAGATTTGTGAAGTAATGAAACTAGTGTTTTGGCATAGCATTAGAAGGAACCAGAGTGTTGGCATACTGACTGAATGCGAGTGCACAGTAGCCAAAGAAAGAAGTATCTTACTTAATATTCAGAGCTGAATTTCCTCCTGAATTCACAGCGTTTTAGGTTACACCAGGGTATAGAAGAAGATTCTTACTTGAAAACAGAGGCAGAGCTGCAAAATGGACACTACTAATACATAGATTTGAAAAGTGAAAAAAAATACTGCATTGGAATTGAATTTCATAAAACCCCGTTTTTTATATTGTGAGTGAAAGCAAGAGCATAGCAGGGAAACAAACAAGTACCTTATTAACCTTTCAAAATTGAACTACTTCCTGCCTTCACTGCGTGTTTGGTGAAAGCAGTGTTTTGAAGATCATTGTAAATGTAAACACATGCAATGCACCAAATGAAACACAAATCTTTTTATCATTAGTGAAGTAAAGAAACTATTGCTTTGGCATACCATTAGGAGACACCAGAGTGTTGGCATACTGACTGAAAGTGAGTGCAAAGTAGGCAAAGAAACAAGTATCTTACTTTCAAAGGTGAATTTCCTCCTGAATTCAAAGCGTGTTGGGTTACACATATATTTAGAAGATGATTTTTAGTGTAAACACAGTCATAGCAGAAAAAAAAAAAAACTCTAATCTTACATTGATTTGAAAATTGGAGAATCTATTGCATTGTAATACAATTTCATAAAATCCGTGTTTTTACATTGGGAGTGAAAGTAAGAGCAAAGCTGGGAAACAAACAAGTAACTTATTAACCTTTCAAAATTGAACTACCTCCTGCATTCTCTACGTGTTTTGTGAAAGCAGTGTTTTGAAGATGATTGTAAATGTAAACACATGCAATGCACCAAATGAAACACAAATCTTTTTGTCATTAGTGAAGTAAAGAAGCTTGTGCTTTGGCATGTCATTAGGAAAAAGCAGATTGTTGGCACACTTACTCAAAGCGATTGCATAGAAGCCAAAAAAACAATTATGTTACTTAACTTTCCAAGGTGAATTTCCTCCTGAATTCACAGCGTGTTAGGTTAAACCTGTGTTTATAAGATGATTTTAAGTGTAAACACAGGAATAGCAGCAAAAAAAAAAAAAAAAAAAAAAACACACTAATCTTACGTTGATTTGAAAATTATAGAAACTACTGTATTGGCATAGAATTTTGTAAAATCCAGGTTTTTACATTGTGAGTGAAAGCAAGAGCATAGCAGGGAAACAAACAACTATCTTATTAACCTTTCAAAATTGAACTACCTCCTGCATTCATAGCGTGTTTGGTGAAAGCAGTGTTTTGAAGACAATTGTAAATGTAAACACATGCAATGCACCAAATGAAACACAAATATTTTTTTATCTTTAGGGAAGTAAAGAAACTAGTGTTTTGAGGTAGCATTAGGAATAAACAGAGTGTTGGCATACTGATTGAAAATGATTGCATAGAAGCCAATCAAACAAGTATGTTACTTATCTTTCAAATGTGAATTTCCTCCTGAATTCACAGCATATTGTTAATCCAGTGTACAGAAGATGATTTTAAGTGTAAACACAGGCAGAGCCCCACAAAAAGCACTGATCATACCTTTCAAAATTGAAGAAAGTACTGCGTTGGCTTAAAATTTTGTAAAATCCGGGATTTCTCATTGTGAGGGAAAGCAAGAGCAAAGCAGGCAAACAAAAAAATATGGTACTAACATTTCAAAGTATAGGTACCTCCTGCGTTCACAGCATATTTGCTGAAAGCAGGTTTTTTAAGACCATTGTAAGTGAAAATATATGCAGAGCACCAAATTAAACATAAATCTTTTTCAGATTTGTGAAGTAAAGAAAGTAGTGCTTTGACATAGCATTGGGGGAAACCAGAGTGTTGGCATACTGACTGAAAGCGAGGGCATAGTAGCTAAAGAAAAATGTATCTTACTTTCAAAGGTGAATTTCCTCCTGAATTCACAGCGTGTTAGGATAAAGCTGTGTTTAGAAGATGATTTTAAGTGTAAGCAGAGGCATAGCAGCAAAAAAAGAAATCACTAATCTTACATTGATTTGAAAATTGAAGAAACTATTGCATTGGCATAGAGCTTCGTAAATTCCGGGTTTTTACATTGTGAATGAAAGCAAGAACATAGCAGGGAAAAAAGTAAGTATCTTATTAACCTTTCAAAATTTAACAACCCCCTGCATTCACTGCATGTTTGGTGAAAGCAGTGTTTTCAAGATCGTTGTAAATGAAAACAATTGCAAATAACCAAGTGAAACATAAATCTATTTCAGATTAGTGAAGTAAAGAAACGTGCTTTGGCATGGCTTTAGGAAAAAGCAGAGTGTTGGCATGGTGAGTGAAAGCGATTGCATAGAAGCCAAAAAACAAGTAAGTTACTTAACGTTCCAAGGTGAATTTCCTCCTGGATTCAGAGCTTGTTAGGTTAAACCGGTGTATAGAAGATGATTTTAAGTGAATACACAGCATAGGCCCCCCAAAAACCGCTAAACTTAAATTTGAAAAGTGAAGAAATTACAGGCTTGGAATTGAATTTTGTAACATCTGGGTTGTTTCCTTGTGAGGGAAAGCAAGAGCATAGCAGGGAAACAAACAAGTATCTGATTAACCTTTCAAAATTGAACTACCTCCTGTCATTCACAGGGTTCTTGATGAAAGCAGTGGTTTAAAGATCATTGTAAATGAAAACACATGCAAATAACCAAACCAAACATAAATCTATTTTAGACTAGTGAAGTAAAAAAACTTGTGCTTTGGCATGGCATTAGGAAAAAGCAGAGTGTTGGCATACTTAGTGAAAGCGATTGCATAGAAGCCGAAAAACAAGTATGTTATTGAACTTTCCAAGGGGAATTTTCTCCTGAATTCACAGCATGTTAGGTTAAACCAGTGTACAGAAGATGATTTTAAGTGTAAACACAGGCATAGCTACCAAAAAAACCTCTAATCTTAACTTTCAAATGTGAAGAAAGTACTGCATTGGCATAGAATTTTGTAAAATCCAGGATTCTACATTTTGAGTGAAAGCCAGGACATAGCAGACAAACAAACAAGTTTCTTACTAATCTTTCAAATTTGAAGTACCTCCTGCATTCAGAGTCTGTTTGCTGAAAGCAGTGGTTTGAAGTTCATTGTAAATGAAAACATATGCAAATAACCAAATTAAACATAAATCTATTTCAGATTTGTGAAGTAAAGAAACTTGTGCTTTGGCATGGCATTAGGAATAAGGAGAGTGCTGGCATACTGATTGAAAACGAGTTCCAGCTGCCAAACAAAGAAGCATCTTTCTTCAACTACAGAGCTGAATTTCCTCCTTGATTCACAACTTGTTAGGTTAAACCAGTGCATAGAAGATGATTATTAAGTGAAAACACAGGCAAAACCGCAAAAATATACACTACACTTACATAGATATGAAAAGTGAAGAAACTACTTTCTAGGCATTGAATTTCGTAAAATCCGGGTTTTTGCATTGTGAGTGAAAGAAAGAGCATAGCAGGGAAACAATCAAGGATCTTATTAACCTTTCAAAACCTAACTACATCCTGCATTCACTGCGTATTTGGTGAAACAGTGTTTTGAAGATCATTGTAAATGTAAACACATGCAATGCACCAAATGAAACACAAATCTTTTTCTCATCAATGAAGTAAAGAAAATTGTGCTTTCACATGACATTAGAAAAAACAGTGTTGGCATTCTGAGTGAAAGCGATTGCATAGAAGCCAAACAAACAAGTATATTACTTAACTTTCCACGGTGAATTTCATCCTGAATTCAGAGTGTGCTGGTTAAACCAGTGTACAGAAGATGATTTTAAGTGTAAACACAGACATAGCCCCCACATAAAAACACTAATTTTACCTTTCAAAAGTGAAGAAAGTACTGCATTGGCATAGAATTTTGAAAAATCTGGGTTTTCACATTGTGAGTGAAAGCAAGAGCATAGCAGGTAAACAAGCAAATATGGTACTAACATTTCAAAGTTGAGATACCTTCTATGTTCACAACGTGTTTGGTGAAAGCAGTGTTTTGAAGATCATTGTAAGTGAAAATATATGCAGAGCACCAAATTAAACACAAATCTTATTGATATTTGTGAAGTTAGGAAACTAGGGCTTTGGCATAGCATTAGGAGAAACCAGAGTGTTGGCATACTGACTGAAAGTGAGTGCACAGTAGCCAAAGAAACAAGTGTCTTTCTTTCAAAGGTGAATTTCCTCCTGAATTCGCAGCGTGTTAGGATAAACCTGCGTTTAGAAGATGATTTTTAAGAGTAAGAGCAGGCATAGCAAAAAAAAAAAAAATCACTAATCTTACATTGATTTGAAAATTGAAGAATCTACTGAATTGGCATAGAATTTCATAAATTCCGGGTTTTTACATTGTGAGTGAAAGCAAGAGCATAGCATGGAAAAAAACAAATATCTTATTAACCTTTCAAGATTGAACAATCCTGCATTCACTGCGTGTTTGGTGAAAGCAGTGTTTAGCAGATCATCGTAAATGAACACATATGCAAATTACCAAATGAAACAAAAATCTATTTGAGAATTGGGAAGTAAAGAAACTTGTGTTTTGGCATGGCATTAGGAAAAAAGAGAGTGTTGGCATACTGATTGAAAGCGAGTGCATAGCCCCCAAATAAAGAAGCATCTTTCTTCAATTTCAGAGCTGAATTTCCTTCTGGATTCACAGCTTGTTAGGTTAAACCAGTGTATACAAGATTATTTTAAGTGAATACACAGGCATAGGCACCCCAAAAACCGCTAATCTTACATGTGAAAAGTGAAGAAACTACAGAGCTGGCATTGAATTTCATAAAACCCGGGTTTTTTGCTTATGAGGGAAAGCAAGATCATAGCAGTGAAGCAAACAATTATCTTATTAACCTTTCAAAATTTAACAACCTCCTGCATTCACAGCATGTTTGGTGAAAGCAGTGTTTTCTAGATCATTGTAAATGAAACACATGCAAATAACCAAATGAAAGAAAAATCTATTTTAGATTAGTGAAGTAAAGAAACTTGTGCTTTGGCATTGCATTAGGACAAAGCAGAGTGTTGGCATACTGAGAGAAAGCGATTGCAAAGAAGCCAAAAAAAATGTAAGTAACTTAACTTACCAAGGTGAATTTCCTCGTGATTTCACAGCATGTTAGGTAAAACCAGTGTACAGAATATGATTTTAACTGTAAACACAGGCATAGCCACCAAAAATAAAAAAACACTAATCTTACTTTTCAAATGTGAAGAAAGTACTGTGTTGGCATAGAATTTTGTATAATCTGGGATTCTACATTGTGAGTGAAAGCCACAGCATAGCGACCAGAGAAACAAGTATCTTAGTAAACTTTCAATTTTGAAGTACCTCCTGCATTCAGAGTCTGTTTGCTGAAAGCAGTGGTTTGAAGTTCATTGTAATGTAAACACATGCAATGCACCAAATGAAACACAAATCTTTTTATCATTAGTGAAGTAAAGAAACTAGTGCTTTGGAATAGCATTAGGAGACACCAGAGTGTTGGCATACTGACTGAAAGCGAGTGCACAGTAGGCAAAGAAACAAGTATCTTACTTTCAAAGGTGAATTTCCTTCTGAATTCAAAGCATGTTAGGTTACACCTGTATTTAGAAGGTGATTTTTAGTGTAAACACAGTCATAGCAGAAAAAAAAAAAAAAAAACTCTAATCTTACATTGATTTGAAAATTGGAGAATCTATTGCATTGTCACTAAATTTCATAAACTCCGTGTTTTTACATTGGGAATGAAAGCAAGAGCAAATCCGGGAAACAAACAAGTAACTTATTAACCTTTCAAAATTGAACTACCTCCTGCATTCACTGCGTGTTTTGTGAAAGCAGTGTTTTGAAGATCATTGTAAATGTACACACATGCAATGCACCAAATGAAATACAAATCTTTTTCCCATTAGTGAATTAAAGAAACTAGTGTTTTGAGGTAGCATTAGGTGTAAACAGTGTTGCCATATTGAGTGAAAGCGATTACATAGAAGCCAAAGAAACAAGTATGTTACTTAACTTTCAAATGTGAAATTCCTCCTAAATTCACAGCGTGTTAGGTTTAACCAGTGTACAGAAGGTCATTTCAAGTGTAAACACAGGCATAGCCACCACAAAACAACACTTATCTTACCTTTCAAAAGTGAAGAAAGTACTGCGTTGGCATAGAATTTTGTAAGATACAGGATTTTACAATGTGAGTAAAAGCAGAAGCATAGCTGACAAACAAACAAGTTTATCTTACTAAACTTTCTAATTTGAAGTACCTCCTGCATTCACAGTCTGTTTGCTGAAAGCAGTGGTTTGAAGTTCATTGTAAATGAAAACAAATGCAAAGCACAAAATGGAAAACAGATCTTTTTCACATTTGTGGATTAAAGAAACTTGTGCTTTGGGGTAACATTGGGAAAATGCAGAATGTTGGCCTACTGAGTGAAAGTGTTTGCATAGCAGCCAAACTAACAAGTATGTAACTTCACTTTCACAGGTACTTTCACTGCAGAATTCACATCATGGTTGTTTAAACCAGTGTATAGAAGATGATTCTTACGTGAAAACACAGGCAAACCTGCAAAAATATACATTACTCTTACATAGATTTGAAAAGTGAAGAAACTACTGTATAGGCATAGAATTTCATAAAATCCGGGGTTTTCAATTGTGAGAGAAAGCAAGAGCTTAGCAGGGGAAAAAAATATATTATTAACCTTTCAAAATTGAACTAACTCCTGCATTCACACCGTGTTTTGTGAAACAGTGTTTTGAAGATCATTGTAAGTGAAAACACATGCAAAGCACCAAATGAAACAAAGACCTTTTTCACATTTGTGGAGCAAAGAAACTAGTGCTTTGGGGTAACATTAGGAAAAAGCAGAATGATTGCATGCTGAGTGAAAGTGATTGCACAGCAACAAAAAAAAACAAGTATGTTACTTAAGTTTCAAAGGGGAATTTACACCTGAATACACAGCGTGCTTGGTTAAACCAGTGTATAGAAGATGATCTTAAGTGAATACACAGGCATAGCACCCCAAAAACGGCTAATCTTATATTTGAAAAATGAAGAAACTGCAGGGTTGGCATTGAATTTCATAAAATCCGGGTTTTTTCATTGTGCGGGAAAGCAAGAGCATAGCAGGAAACAAACAAATATGGTACAAACATTTTAAAGTTGAAGTAACTCCTGCTTTCACAGCGTGTTTGGTGACAGCAGTGATTTGAAGATCATTGTAAGTGTAAACCTGTGCAGAGCACCAAATTAAACACAAATCTTTTTATCATTAGTGAAGTAAAGAAACTTTTGCTTTGACATGGCATTAGGAAAAAGTAGAGTGTTGGCATACTTTGTGAAAGTGATTGCATAGAAGCCAAAAAATTATTATGTTAGTTAAATTTCCAAAGTGAATTTCCACCTGAATTCACAGCGTGTTAGGTTAAACCACTGTACAGAAGATGATTTTAAGTGTAAACACAGGCGTAGCACCCACAAAAAAAAACACGAATCTTACCTTTCAAAGGTGAAGAAAGTACTGCGTTGACATAGAATTTTGTCAAATCCTTGTTTTCACATTGTGAGTGAAAGCCAGAGCGTAGCAGCTAAACAAGTATCTTACTAAACTTTCAAATTTGAAGTGCCTTCTGCATTCACTGTTTGCTGAAAGCAGTGGTTTGAAGTTCAAAGTAAGTGAAAACAAATGCAAAGCACCAAATGAAACACAGATTTTTTCACATTTGTGGAGTAAAAAAGTAGTGCTTTGGGGTAACATTAGGAAAAAGCAGAATGTTGGCATGCTGAGTGAAAGTGATTGCATAACAACCAAACACACAAGTATGT
>JAKSZT010053859.1:41054-88897 GCA_026826555.1 Tolypeutes matacus | reverse complement strand
ACCAAATGAAAAACAAATCTTTCTCAGATTTGTGAAGCAAAGAAACTGGTGCTTTGACAGAGAATTAGGAAAAACCAGAGTGTTGGCATACTGAATGAAAGCGATTGCATAGAAATCAAACAAACAAGTATGTTATGTAACATTCAAATGTGAATTTCCTCCGGAATTCACAGCGTGTTAGGTTAAAACCTAACTGTGTTAGGTTAAAACCTGCTGTGAATGCAGGTGATACTTCAACTTTGAAATGTTAGTAGTATCTTTGCTTGCCTGTTATGCCCTTGATTTCCATTACAATGAAAAACCGGTATTTTAGAAAATTAAATGACTATCCTGTAGTTTCTTCACGTTTCAAATGAACGATTGGCGGTTTTTGGTTGGGCTATGCCTGTGTATTCACTTAAGTTCATCTTCAATACACAGGTTTAACCAAACATGCCATGAATTCAGGAGTAAATTCACCTATGAAAGTTAAGGAACAAAGTTTTTTGTTTGGCTGCTATGCAATCATTTTCACTCAGTATGCCAACATTCTGCTTTTCCATAATGTTACCCCAAAGCACTAGTTTATTTACTCCACAAATGTGAAAAATATCTGTGTTTAATTTGGTGCTTTGCATTTGTTTTCATTTACAATGAACTTCAAACCACTGAACTCAGCAAATTGACTGAATGCAGGGAGTACTTCAAATTTGTAAGTTTAGTAAGATACATATTTCTTTGGCTGCTATGCCCTTGCTTTCACTCACAAGGTAAAATCCCGGGTTTTACAAAATTCTATGCCAGCAGAGTACTTTCTTCACTTTTGAAAGGTAAGATAAGTGCTGTTTTGTGGGGGATATGCCTGTGTTTACACTTAAAGTCATCTTCTGTACAGTTTTAACCTAACACGCTGTGAATTCAGGAGGAAATTCATCTTTGAGTTACATAACATACTTGTTTGTTTGGCTTCTATGCAATTGATTTCACTGTGTATGCCAACACTCACTTTATTCCTAATGCTACCTCAAAACACTAGTTTCTTTACTTCACTAAGGAGAAAGAGATTTGTGTTTCCTTTGGTGCATTGCATGTGTTTACATTTACAATGATCTTCAAAACACTGCTTTCACCAAACGTGCTGTGAATGCAGGAGGTATTTCAACTTTGAAATGTTAGTACCATATTAGTTTCTTTCCCTGATAAGCACTTGCTTCCTCTTACAATGAAAAACCCAGATTTTAGGAAATTCTATGCCAATGCAGTAGTTACTTCAATTTTCAAATCAATGTAAGATTAGTGTTTTTTTGTTGTTGTTGTTGTTTGTTTGTTTGTTTGTTTGCTGCTATGCCTGTGTTTACACTTAATATATTCTTCTGTATACTGGTTAAACCTAACATGCTGTGAATTTAGGAGGAGTTTCACCTTTGAAAGTTAAGTAAGATACTTGTTTGTTTGGCTTCAATGCAATCGCTTTCACTCAGTATGGCAACACTCTGTTTATTCCTACTGCTACCTTAAAACACTAGTTTCTTTATTTCACTAATGAAAAATGGATTTGTGTTTCATTTGGTGCATTGTGTGTGTTTAATTTTACAATTGTATTCAATACACTGCTTTCACCAAACATGCTGTAAATTCAGGAGGTATTTCAATTTTGAAAGTTTAATAAGATACTTGGTTGTTTCCCTGCTATGCTCTTGCTTTCACTCACAATGTAAAAACCAGGATTTTATGAAATTCTATGCCTACACATTATTTTCTTCCCTTTTCAAATGTATATAAGAGTCATCTATATTTTTCCAGCTTTGCCTGTGTTTTCACTTAAGAATCATCTATACACTGATTTAACCTAACAAGCTGGGAATCCAGGAGGAAATTCAGCTCTGAAATTTAAGAAAGGTGCTTCTTTGTTTGGAAGCAATGCAGTCTTTTTCAATCAGTATGCCAACACTCTTCTTTCTGCTAATGCTATGGCAAAGCACAAATTTCTTTACTTCACTAATCTGAAAAAAGTTTTATTTAGTTTGGTGATTTGCATGTGTTTTCACTTACAATGATCTTCAAAACACTGTTTCACCAAACACTGTGTGAATGCAGGAGGTAGTTCAATTTTGAAAGGTTAATAATATACTTTTTTCCCCCTGCTATGCTCTTGCTTTCACTCACAATGTAAAAACACGGATTTTACAAAATTCTATGCATACACTGTAGTTTCTTCACTTTTCAAGTCTATGTAAGTGTAGTGTATATTTTTGCAGGTTTCCTTGTGTTTTCACATAAGAATCATCTTCTATACACTGGTTTAACCTAACACACTGTGAATTCAGGAGGAAATTAAACTCTAAAATTTAGGAGAGGTGCTTCTTTGGGGGCTATGCACTCACTTTCAATCACTATGCCAACACTCTGCTTTTTCCTAATGACATGCCAAATCACTAGTTTCTTTGCTTCACAAATCTGAGAGAGATTTGTTTTTAATTTGGTGCTTTGCATGTGTTTTCACTTACAATGATCTTCAAAACACTGCTTTCACCAAACACTCTGTGAACGCAGGAGTTTATTCAACTTTGAAATGTTAGTACCATATTTGTTTGTTTGACTGCTATGCTCTTGCTTTTGCTCACAATGAAATCCCCGGATTTTACGAAATTAAATGCCAACCATGCAGTTTCTTCACTTTTCAGATGTAAGATTAGCGGTTTTTTGGGGGGGGCTATGCCTCTGTATCGCCTTAAAATCATCTTCTATACACTGAATTAACATACGACACTGTGAATTCAGCAGTAAATGCACCTGTGAAAGGGCAGTAACATACTTGTTTTTTGGCTGCTATGCAATCCCTTTCACTCAGTATGCCAACATTCTGTTTTTTCCTAATGTTACCCCAAAGCACTAATTTCTTTACTCCACAAATGTGGAAAAGATCTGTGTTTCATTTGGTGCTTTGCATTTGTTTTCATTTACAATTAACTTCAAACCACTGCTTTCAGCAAACAGTCTGTGAAAGCAGGTTGTACTTCAAATTTGAAAGTTAAGTAAGATATTTGTTTGTTTGGCTGCTATGCCCTTGCTTTCACCCACATTGTAAAATCCAGGGTTTTTCAAAATACTATGCAAATGCAGTACTTTCTTCACTTTTGAAAGGTAAGATTAGTGTTGTTTTGTGGGTGCTATGCCTGTGTTTACACTTAATATCATCTTCTGTATACTGGTTAATCCTAAAACGCTGTGAATTTAGGAGGAGTTTCACCTTTGAAAGTTAAGTAACATAATTGTTTCTTTGGCTTCTATGCAATTGCTTTCACTCAGTATGGTAACACTCTGTTTATTCCTAATGCTACCTCAAAACACTAGTGTCTTTACTTCACTAATGAGAAAAAGATTTGTGTTTCATTTGGTGCACTGCATGTGTTTAATTTTACAATCGTCTTCAAAACACTGCTTTCACCAAACACAGTGTGAATGCAGGAGGTTGTTAAATTTTGAAAGGTTAATAAGGTACTTGTTTGTTTCCCTGCTATGTCCTTTTATCATTCACAATGTAAAAACCCGGATTTTACGAAATTCTATCCTTACACTGTAGTTTATTCTCACTTTTCAAATATATGTAAGAGTAGTCTGTATTTTTGCAGTTTTGCCAATGTTTTCACTTAAGAATCATCTTCTATACAGTGGTTTATCCTAACAAAGTGTGAATCCAGTAGGAAATTCAGCTCTGAAATTGAAGAAAGATGCTTCTTTGTTTGGCATCTATGCAATCGTTTTCAATCAGTATGCCAACACTCCTTTTTCCTAATGCTATGCCAAAGCACAAGTTTATTTACTACACAAATCTGAAATAGATTTGTTTTTCCTTCGGTTATTTGCATGTGTTTTCATTTACAATGATCTTCAAAACACTGCTTTCACCAAACACGCTGTGAATGCAGGAGGTTTTTCAATTTTGAATGGTTAATAAGATACTTGTTTGTTTCCCTGCTATGCTCTTGCTTTCACTCACAATGTAAAATTCCAGATTTTATGAAATTCTATGCCAATTCAGTAGTTTCTTCACTTTTCAAGTCAATGTAAGATTTTTTTTTCTGCTATGCCTGTGTTAACACTTAAAATCATCTTCTAAACATAGGTTTAACCAAACAAGTTGTGAATTCAGGAGTAAATTCACCTTTGAATGTTAAGTAAGACACTTGTTTCTTTGGCTACTGTGCACTCACTTTCTGTGAATATGCCAACACTCTTATTTTTCCTAATGCTGTGCCATAGCACTAGTTTCTTTACTTCACAAATCTGGGAAAGATTTGTGTACAATTTAGTGCTTTGCAGGTGTTTTCACTTACAATGATCTTCAAAACCCCGATTTCACCAAACACGCTGTGAAAGCAGGAGGTACTTCAACTTTGAAATATTAGTATCATATTTGTTTGCCTGCTATGTTCTTCCGTTCCCTCACAATGAAAAAACCCGGATTTTAAGAAATTCAATGTGAATCCTGTAGTTTCTTCACTTTTCAAATGTAAGATTAGCGGTTTGGGGGACAGCTAGGCCTGTGTATGCACTTAAAATCATCTTCTATACACTTGTTTAACCAACCACACTCTGAATTCAGCAGTAAATTCACCTGTGAAAGTGAAGTAACATACTTGTTTGTTTGGCTGCTATGCAATCACTTTCATTCAGTATGCCAACATTCTGCGTTTTCCTTATATTACCCCAAAGCACTACTTGCTTTACTCCACAAATGTGAAAAAGATCAGTTTCATTTGGTGCTTTGCATTTGTTTTCATATACAATGAACTTCAAATCATTGCTTTCAGCAAACAGACTGTGAATGCAGGAGGTACTTCAAATTTGAAAGTTTAGTAAGATATTTTTTTCTTTGGCTTCTATGCTCTTGCTTTCACTCACATTGTAAAATCCCGGGTTTTACAAAATTCTATGCCAATGCAGTACTCTCTTCACTTTTGAAAAGTAAGATTAGTGTTGTTTTGTGGGTGCTATGCCTTTATTTACACTTATAATCATCTTCTGTACACTGGCTAAACCTAAAACGCTGTGATTTCAGGAGGAATTTCACCTTTGAACGTCAAGTAACATACTTATTTATTTGGCTTCTATTCAATCGCTTTCACTCAGTATGCCAACACTGTTTATTCCTAATGCTACCTCAAAACACTAGTTTCTTTACTTCACTAATGAGAAAAAGATTTGTGTTTCATTTGGTGCATTGCATGTGTGTACATTTACAATGTTCTTCAAAACACTGTTTCACCAAACATGGTGTGAATGCAGGAGGTAGTTCAGTTTTGAAAAGTTAATAAGATACTTGTTTGTTTCCCTTCTATGCTCTTGCTTTCACTAAAAATGTAAACCCCGGACTTTATGAAATTCTATGCCTACACAGTAGTTTTCTTAACATTTCAAATCTATGTAAGAGTAGTGTATATTTTTGCTGCTTTGCCTGTGTTTTCACTTAATAATCATCTTCTATACAATGGTTTAACCAAACAAGCGGTGAATCCAGGAGGAAATTCAGTTCTGAAAGTGAAAAAACATGCTTCTTTTTTTCTCAGCTATGCACTCGTTTTCAATCAGTATGCCAACACTCTGTTTTCTCCTAATGTGATGCCAAAGCACTAGTTTCTTTGCTTCACTAATCTGAAAAAGATTAGTGTTTAATTTGGTGCTTTGCATGTGTTTTCACTTACAATGATCTTCAAAACACTGCTTTCACCAAACACGCAGTGAATGCAGGAAGTAGTCCAATTTTGAAAGAACCTTATTAGGTACTTGTTTGTTTCTCTGCTATGTTCTTGCTCTACCTCAGAATGAAAATACCCGGATTTGACGAAATTCAATGCCAGCCCTGTAGTTTCTTCTGTTTTCAATATAAGATTGGTGGTTTTTTGGGGTGCTATGCCTGTGTATTCACTTAAGATCATCTTCTATACAATGGTTTAACCAAGCAAGCTGTGAATTCAGGTGTACATTCACCTTTGAAAGTTAAGTAACATACTTGTGTGTTTGGTTGTTATGCAATCACTTTCACTCAGCATGGCAACATTCTCCTTTTTCCTAATGTTACCCCAAAAGCACTACTTTCTTTACTCCACAAATGTGAAAAAGATCTCTGTTCCATTTGATGCTATGCATGTGTTTTCACTTACATTGAACTTCAAACCACTGCTTTCAGCAAACAGACTGTGAATGCAGAAGGCACTTCAAATTTGAAAGTTTAGTAAGATACTTTTTTGTTTGGCAGCTCTGCTTCTGCTTTAACTCACATTGTAAAATCTTGGGACTTACAAAATTCTATGCCAACGCAGTACTTTCTTCACTTTTGAAAGGTAAGATTAGTGATGTTTTTTGGTGGCTATGCCTGTGTTTACACTTGAAATGATCTTCTGTACACTGGTTAAACCTAACACGCTGTGAATTTAAGAGGAATTTCACATTTGAAAGTTAAGTAACATTCTTGTTTCTTTGGGTTCTATGCAATCGCTTTCACTCAATATGGCAACAGTCTGTTTACTCCTAATGCTACCTCAAACCACTAGTTTTGTTACTTCACTAATGAGATAAAGATTTGTGTTTCATTTGGTGCATTGCATGTGTGTACATTTACAATGATCTTCAAAACACTGTTTCACCAAACGGTGTGAATGCAGGAGGTATTTCAATTTTGAAATGTTAATAATATACATTTTTTTCCCACTGCTATGCTCTTGCTTTCACTCAATGTAAACACCTGGGTTTTATGAAATTCTATGCCTATACAGTAGTTTCTTCACTTTTCAAATCTATGTAAGAGTAGTGTATATTTTTCCGGGTTTGCCTGTGTTTTCACATAAGCATCATCTTCTATTTACTGGTTTAATCTACAACACTGTGAATCCATGACGAAATTCAGCTCTAAAATTTAAGAAAGATGCTTCTTTGGGTGCTATGCACTCGCTTTCAATGAGTATGCCAACACTCTGCTTCTTCCTAGTGCCATGCCAAAGCACTAGCTTCTCTAATTCACAAATCTGAAATAGTTTTGTGTTTCCTTTGGTTATTTTCATGTGATTTCATTTACAATGATATTCCAAACACTGCTTTCACAAACACGCTGTGAATGCAGGGGGTTGTTCAATTTTGAATGCTTAATAAGATACTTGTTTGTTTCCACGTTATGCTCTTGCTTTCACTGTAATGTAAAATCCCAGATTTTACGAAATTATATTCCAATGCAGTAGTTTATTTACTTTTCAAATCAATGTAAGATTCGTTTTTTTTTTTTTTTTTCCTGCTATGCCTGAGTTTGTACTTCAAATCATCTTCTAAAAACAGGTTTAATCAAACAAGCTGTGAGTTCAGGAGTAAATTCACCTTTGAATGTTAAGTAAGATACTTGTTTCTTTGGCTACTGTGCACTCGCTTTCAGTCTGTATTCCAACACTCTGGATTCTCCTAATGCTATGCCAAAGCACTAGTTTCTTTACTTCAATAATCTGAACAAGATTTTTGTTTAATTTGTTGCATTGCATGTGATTTCACTTACAATGATCTTAAAAACACTGCTTTCATCAAACACGCTGTAAACGAAGGAAGTACTTCAACTTTGAAATGTTAGTGCCATATTTGTTTGCCTGCTATATTCTTGCTTTCCCTCACAATGAAAAAACCCAGATTTTACGAAATTCAATGCCAACCCTGTAATTTGTTCACTGTTCAAATGTAAGATTAGCGGTTTTGGGGGGGCTAGGCCTGTGTATTCATTTAAAATCATCATTTATACACTGGTTTTACCTACCACACTGTGAATTCAGCAGTAAATGCAATTGTGAAAGTGAAGTAACATGCTTGTTTGTTTGGCTGCTATGCAATCACTTTCATTCAGTATGCCAACATTCTGCTTTATCCTAATGTTACCGCAAAGCACTAGTTTCTTTTCTCCACAAATGTCAAAAAGATCTGTGTTTCATTTGGTGCTTTGCATAGTATTTATTTATAATGAACTTCAAACCACTGCTTTCAGCAAGCAGTCTGTGAATGCAGGAGGTACCTGAAATTTGAAAGTTTAGTAAGATATTTGTTTGTTTGACTGCTATGCTATTGCTTTCATGCACATTGTAAAATCCAGGGGCTTACAAAATTCTATGCCAACACAGTACTTTCTTCACTTTTGAAAGGTAAGATAAGTGTTGTTTTGTGGGTGCTATGCCTGTGTTTACACTTAAAATCACCTTCTGTACACTGTTTTAACCTAACACGCTGTGAATTCAGGAGGAAATTCACATTTGAATGTTACATAATATACTTGTTTGCTTGACTTCTATGCAATCGCTTTCACTCAGTATGCCAACACTCTGATTTTTCCTAATTCTCTGTCAAAGCACTAGTTTCTTTGCTTCACAAATCTGAGAAAGATTTGTTTTTCATTTGGTTCTTTGCATGTGTTTTCGCTTACAATGATCTTCAAAACACTGCTTTCACAAAACACGCTGTCAACACAAGAGGTCCTTAAACTTTGAAATGTTAGTACCATATTTGTTTGTTTGCCTGCTATCCTCTTGCTTAGGCTCACAATGAAAAAACCCGGATTTTACGAAATTCAATGCAAACCATGCAGTTTCTTCACTTTTCAAATGTAAGATTAGCGGGTTTGAGGGGGCTATGCTTCTGTATTCCCTTAAAATCATCTTCTATACAATGAATTAACATATGATACTGTGAATTCTGTAGTAAATGCACCTGTGAAATTGCAGTAACATATTTGTTTTTTGGCTGCTATGCAATCACTTTCACTCAGTATGCCAAAAATCTGCTTTACCCTAATGTTACCACAAAGCACTGGTTTCTTTACTCCAAAAATGTGGAAAAGATCTTTCTTTCATTTGGTGCTTTGCATTTGTTTTCATTTACAATGAAATTCAAAACACTGCTTTCAGCAAACAGTCTGTGAATGCAGGAGGTACTTCAAATTTGAAAGTTTAGTAAGATATTGTTTTCTTTGTCTGCTATGCTCTAGCTTTCATTCACATTGTGAACTCCCGGGTTTTACAAAATTCTATGCCAACGCAGTACTCTCTTCACTTTTGAAAAGTAAGATTAGTTTTGTTTTGTGGGTGCTATGCCTGTATTTACACTTAAAATCATCTTCTGTATACTGGTTAAACCTAACACGCTGTGATTTCAGGAGGAAATTCACCTTTGAACATTAAGTAACATACTTATTTATTTGGCTTCTATTCAATCGCTTTCACTCAGTATGCCAAAACTCTGTTTATTCCTAATGCTACTTCAAAACACTTCTTTCTTTACTTCACTAATGAGAAAAACATTTGTGTTTCATTTGGTGCATTGCATGTCTGTACATTTACAATGATCTTCAAAACACTGTTTCACCAAACATGGTGTGAATGCAGGAGGTTGTTCAGTTTTGAAAGGTTAATAAGATACTTGTTTGTTTCCTTTCTATGCTCTTGCTTTCACTAAAAATGTAAAAACCCGGACTTTATGAAATTCTATGCCTACACAGTATTTTCTTCTCTTTTAAAATCTATGTAAGAGTAGTGTATATTTTTGCTGCTTTGCCTAGGTTTTCACTTAATAATCATCTCCTATACAATGGTTTAACCAAACAAGCGGTGAATCCAGGAGGAAATTCAGTTCTGAAAGTGAAGAAATATGCTTCTTGGTTTGGCAGCTATGAACTCGTTTTCAATCAGTATGCCAACACTCTGTTTTCTCCTAATGCGATGCCAAAGCACTAGTTTCTTTGCTTCACTAATCTGAAAAAGATTTGTGTTTAATTTGGTGCTTTGCATGTGTTTTCACTTGCAATGATCTTCAAAAATACTGCTTTCACCAAACACTCAGTGAATGCAGGAGGTAGTTCAATTTTGAAAGTACCTTATTAGGTACTTGTTTGTTTCCCTGCTAGGCTCTTGCTTTTCCTGATGGAACAACACGCATTTTACGAAATTCAATGCCAACCCTGTAATTTCTTCAGTTTTCAAATATAAGATTAGCGGTTTTTTGGGTTGCTATGCCTGTGTATTCATTTAAGATCATCTTCTATACAATGGTTTAACCAAGCAAGCTGTGAATTCAGGTGTAAATTCACCTTTGAAAGTTAAGTAACATACTTGTGTGTTTGGTTGTTATGCAATCACTTTCACTCAGCATGGAAACATTCTGCTTTTTCCCAATGTTACCCCAAAGCACTACTTTCTTTACTCCACAAATGTGAAAAAGTTCTGTGTTTCATTTGGTGCTTTTCATGTGTTTTCACTTACATTGAATTTCAAACCACTGCTTTCAGCAAACAGAATGTGAATGCAGGAGGCACTTCAAATTTGAAAGTTTAGTAAGATACTTGTTTGTTTGGCAGCTATGCTTCTCCTTTAACTCACATTGTAAAATCCCGGGTCTTACAAAATTCTATGTCAATGCAGTACTTTCTTCACTTTTGAAATATAATATTAGTGTTGTTTTTTGGTGGCTATGGCTGTGTTTACACTTGAAATGATCTTGTGTACACTGGTTAAACCTAACACGCTGTGAATTTAGGAGGAATTTCACATTTGAAAGTTAAGTAACATACTTGTTTCTTTGGCTTCTATGCAATCGTTTTCACTCAATATGGCAATACTCTGTTTACTCCTAATGCTTCCTCAAAACACTAGTTTCTTTACTTCAATAATGAGAAAATGATTTGTGTTTCATTTGGTGCATTGCATGTGTGTACATTTACAATGATCTTCAAAACACTGTTTCACCAAACATGGTGTGAATGCAGGAGGTAGTTCAATTTTGAAAGGTTAATAATATAATTTTTTCCCACTGCTATGTTCTTGCTTTCACTCAATGTAAATACCCGGGTTTTATGAAATTCTATGCCTATACAGTAGTTTCTTCACTTTTCAAATCTATGTAAGAGCAGTGTATATTTTTGCTGGTTTGCCTGTGTTTTCACATAAGCATCATCTTCTATACACTGGTTTGACCTAGCACACTGTGAATACAGGAGGAAATTCAGTCCTAAAATTTAAGAAAGATACTTCTATGGGTGCTATGCACTCGCTTTCAATGAGTATGCCAACACTCTGCTTCTTCCTAGTGCCATGCCAAAGCATTAGTTTCTCTAATTCACAAATCTGAAATAGTTTTGTGTTTCCTTAGGTTATTTTCATGTGATTTCACTTACAATGATCTTCCAAACACTGCTTTCACAAAACGCTGTGAATGCAGGAAGTTGTTCAATTTTGAATGCTTAATAAGATACTTGTTTGTTTCCCTGCTATGCTCTTGCTTTCAATCTAATGTAAAATCCCAGATTTTACGAAATTCTATGCCAATGCAGTAGATTCTTCACTATTCAAATCAATGTAAGATTAGTTTTTTGTTTGTTTGTTTGTTTGTTTTTGTTTTTTTTGTTTTTGCTGCTATGCTGGTGTTTGCACTTCAAATCATCTTCTAAACAGAGGTTTAATCAAACAAGCTGTGAGTTCAGGAGCAAATTCATCTTTGAGTGTTAAGTAAGACACTTGTTTCTTTGGCTATTGTGCACTCACTTTCAGTCAGTATGCCAACATTCTTTTTTTTTCTAATGCTGTGCCAAAGCACTAGTTTCTTTACTCCACAAAACTGGGAAAGATTTGTGTTCAATTTGGTGCTTTGCATGTGTTTTCACTTACAATGATCTTCAAAACACTGCTTGCACCAAACACGCTGTGAACGCAGGAGGTACTTCAACTTTGAAATATTAGGGCCATATTTGTTTGTCTGCTATGTTCTTGCTTTCCCTCACAAAGAAAAATCCCAGATTTTACAAAATTAAATGCCAACCTTGTAGTTTCATCACTTTTAAAATGTAAGATTAGTGGTTTGGGTGTGGCTAGGCATGTGTATTCACTTAAAATCATCTTCTATGCTCTTATTTTACCAACCATGATCTGAATTCAGCAGTAAATGCACCTGTGAAAGTGAAGTAACATACTTGTTTGTTTGGCTGCTGTGTAATCACTTTCACTCAGTATGCCAACATTCTACATTATTCTAATGTTACCGCAAAGCACTAGTTTCTTTTCTCCACAAATGTGAAAAAGATCTGTGTTTCATTTGGTGCTTTGCATAGTTTTTATTTATAATGAACTTCAAACCACTGCTTTCAGCAAACAGTCTGTGAATGCAGGAGGTACCTGAAATTTGAAAGTTTAGTAAGATATTTGTTTGTTTGGTTGCTATGCTATTGCTTTCACGCACATTGTAAAATCCAGGGGTTTACAAAATTATATGCCAACACAGTACTTTCTTCACTTTTGAAAGGTAAGATAAGTGTTGTTTTGTGGGTGCTATGCCTGTGTTTACACTTAAAATCACCTTCTGTACACTGGTTAAACCTATAATGCTGTGAATTTAGGAGGAATTTCACCTTTGAACGTTAAGTAACATACTTGTTTGTTTCCTTGCTATGCTCTTGCTTTCACTCACAATGTAAAACCCAGACTTTATGAAATTATATGCCTACACAGTAGTTTCTTCACTTTTCAAATATATGTGAGAGTCGTCTATAATTTTGCAGATTTGCCTGTGTTTTCAGTTAAGAATCATCTTCTATACACTGGTTTACCCTAACAAGCTGTGAATCAAGGAGGAAATTCAGCTCTGTAATTTAAGAAAGATGCTTCTTTGTTTGGCATCGATGCACTCGTTTTCAATCAGTACACCAACACTGCTTTCTGCTAATGCTATGCCAAAGCACTAGTTTCTTTACTTCACTAAATTGAAAAAGATTTTTGTTTAATTTGGTGCTTTGCATGTGTTTTCACTTACAATGGTCTTCAAAACCCTGTTTCATGAAACACCGTGTGAATGCAGGTGGTAGTTAAATTTTGAAAGTTTAGTAAGATATTTGTTCGTTTGGCTGTTATGCCCTTGCTTTCACTCACAATGTAAAATCCCTGGTTTTACAAAATTCTGTGCCAAGCAGTACTTTTTTCACATTTGAAAGGTAAGATTAGTGTTTTTTGTGGGGATTATGCCTTTGTTTGCACTTAAAATCATCTTCTCTACACCGGTTAAACCTAACATGCTGTGAATTTAGGAGGAATAACTCCTTTGAAAGATAAATAACATACTTGTTTGTTTGGCTTCAAACAATCACTTTAACTCAGTATGGCAACACTCTGTTTATTCCTAACGCTACCTCAAAACACTAGTTTCTTTTCTTCACTAATTAGAAAAAGTTTTGTGTTTCATTTGGTGCATTGCATGTGTTTACTTTTACAATTGTCTTCAAAACACTGCTTTCACCAACCATGCTGTGAATGCAGGAGGTAGTACAATTTTAAAAGATTAATAAGATACTTGTTTTTTCCCTGTTATGCTCTTGCTTTCACTCACAATGTAAAAACTCGTATTTTACGAAATTCAATGCCAATGCAGTAGTTTCTTCACTTTTTAAATCAATGTAAGTTTAGATTTTTTTGCTGCTATGCCTGTGTTTATACTTAAAATCATCTTCTAAACACAGGTTTAACCTAACATGCTGTGAATTCAAGTGCAAATTTACCTTTGAATGTTAAGTAAGATACTCATTTTTTTTTGGCTAATGTGCACTCACTTTCAGTCTGGATGCCAAAACTCTGGATCATCCTAATGATATGTCAAAGCACTAGTTTCTTTACTTCACTAATCTTAAAAAGATTTTTGTTTAATTTGGTGCTTTGCATGTGTTTTCAGTTACAAGGATCTTCAAAACACTGCTTTCACCAAACACTCTGTGAATGCAGGAGGTACTTCAACTATGAAATGTTAGTAGCATATTTGCTTGCCTGTTATGCTCTTGCTTTCCCTTACAATGTAAAACCCGGATTTTAGGAAATTCAATGACTACCCTGTAGTTTCTTCACTTTTGAAATGTACAATTGGCATTTTTTGGTTGAGCTATGCCTGTGTATTCACTTAAGACCATCTTTGATACACTGGTTTAACCAAACACGCATAGGAGTAAATTCACCTATGAAAGTTAAGGAACATAGTAATTTGTTTGGCTGCTATGCAATCACTTTCACTCAATATGCAAACATTCTGCGTTTTCCTTATATTACCCCAAAGCACTAGTTTCTTTATTCCACAAATGTGAAAAAGCTCTCTGTTTCATTGGTGCTTTTCATTTGTTTTCATATACAATGAACTTCAAACCACTGCTTTCAGCAAACAGGCTGTGAATGCAGGATGTACATTAAATTTGAAAGTTTAGTAAGTTATTTGTTTGTTTGGCTGCTATGCTCTTGCTTTCACTCACATTGTAAAATCCCGGGTTTTACAAAATTCTATTCCAATGCAGTACTTTCTTCATTTTGAAAGGTACAGTTAAGTAACATACCTGTTTGTTTCCCTGCTATGCTCTTGCTTTCACTCACATTGAAAAAACCCAGATTTTACGAAATTCTATGCCAATGCAATAGTTTCTTTAATTTTCAATTCGATGAAAGATTAGTTTTTTTTTTTTTTTTTTTTTTGCTGCTATTCCTGTGTTTACACTTAAAATCATCTTCTGTACACTGGTTTAACCTAACATGCTGTGAATTCAGGAGGAAATTCACCTTTGAAAGTTGAGTAACATACTTGTTTGTTTGGCTGCTTTGCAATCACTTTCACTCAGTATGCCCACACTTTGCTTTCTCCTAGTGCCATTCCAAAGCACTAGTTTCTCTACTTCACAAATTTGAAAGAGATTTGTGTTTCATTTGTTTATTTGCATGTGTTTTCATTTACACTGATCTTCCATACACTGCTTTCCCCAAACACACTGTGAATGCAGGAGATAGTTCAATTTTGAAAGTTTAATAATATACTTGTACCCCTGCTATGCTCTTGACTTCACTCACAATGTAAACACCCAGATTTTATGAAATTCTATGCCTACACAGTAGTTTCTTCACTTTTCAAATCTATGTAAGAGTAGTGTATATTTTTGCGGGTTTGCCTGTGTTTTTACGTAAGAATCATTTTCTATACACTGGTTTAAAAAACCATGGTGTGAATTCAGCTGTAAAAGCACCTGTGATAGTGAAGTAACCTACTTGTTTGTTTGGCGGCTATGCAAAAACTTACACTCAGTATGCCAGCATTCTGTGTTTTCCTAATGTTACCCCAAAGCACAAGTTTCTTTTATCCACAACTGTGAAAAAGATCTGTTTTTCATTTGGTGCTTTGCATTTGTTTTCTTTACAATGAACTTCAAACCACTGCTTTCAGCAAACAGACTGTGAATGCAGGAGGTTCTTCAAATTTGAAAGTTTAGTAAGTTACTTGTTTGTTTGGAAGCTATGCTTCTGCTTTAATTCACCTTGTAATATCCCGGGTCTTACAAAATTCTTATCCTATGCAGTACTTTATTCACTTATGAAATATAAGATTAGTATTCTTTTGTGGGGATTATGCCTGTGTTTACACTTAAAATCATCTTCTGTACACTGGTTTAACCTAACATGCTGTGAATTTAGGAGGAATTTCACCTTTGAATGTTATGCAATATACTTGTTTCTTTGGATTCTATGCAGTCGCTTTCACTCAGTATGGCAACACTTTGTTTACTCCTAATGCTACCTCAAAACTCTAGTTTCTTTACTTCACTAATGAGAAAAAGATTGTGTTTCATTTGGTGCATTGTATGTGTTTACATTTACAATGATCTTCAAAGCACTGTTCCACCAAAACCGGTGTGAATGCAGGAAGGAGTTCAATTTTGAATGGTTAATAAGATACTTGTTTGTTTTCCTGCTATGCTCTTGCTTTCACTCACAATGTGAAAACCCGGATTTTATGAAATTTTATTCCTACGCATTAGTTTCTTCACTTTTCAAATGTATGTAAGAGTCGTCTATATTTTACAACTTTGCCTGTGTTTTCACTTAAGAATCATCTTCTATACACTGGTTTAACCTAACAAGCTGTGAATCCAGGAAGAAATTCAGCTCTGAAATTTAAGAAAGTTGCTTCTTTGGCAGATTTGCAGGCATTTTCAATCACTACGCCAAACCTCTGCTTTATGCTAATGCTATGCCAAAGTGCTAGTTTCTTTAGTTCACTAATCTAAAAATGATTTTTGTTTAATTTGGTGATTTGCATGTGTTTTCACTTACAATGATCTTCAAAACACTGTTTCACCAAACATGATGTGAATGCAGGAGGTAATTCAATTTTGAAGGGTTAATAATACACTATTTTTCCCCTGCTATGCTCTTGCTTTCACTCACAATGTAAAAACCCGGATTTTACAAAATTCGGCGCCTACACAGTAGTTTCTTCACTTTTCAAATCTATGTAAGAGTGGTGTATATCTTTGTTGGTTTGCCTGGGTTTTCACGTACGAATCATCTTCTATACACTTGTTTGACCTAACACACTCTGAATACAGGAGGAAATTCAGGTCTAAGTTTAAGAAAGATGCTTCTTCCGGTGCTGTGCACTTGCTTAAAATAAGTATGCCAACACTCTGTTTTTCCTAATGCCATGCAAAACCACTAGTTTCTCTACTTCACAAATCTGAAATAGATTTGCGTTTCCTTTGGTTATTTTCATGTATTTTCATTTACAATGATCTTCCAAACACTGCTACCACCAAAAAGGCTGTGAATGCAGGAGGTAGTTCAAATTTGAAAGGTTAATAAGATACTTGTTTGTTTCCCTGATATGCTCTTGTTTTCACTCACAATATAAAAACCTGGAATTAATGATATTCTATGCCTATGCAGTAGTT
Source organism: Tolypeutes matacus (assembly GCA_026826555.1). NCBI lineage: Eukaryota > Metazoa > Chordata > Mammalia > Cingulata > Chlamyphoridae > Tolypeutes > Tolypeutes matacus. Next base: position 72,165 of record JAKSZT010053859.1, on the reverse strand, counting down.
TATTCATTTTTCAAATATATGTAAGTGTACTCTATAGTTTTGCAGGTTTCCCTGTGTTTTCATTTAAGAATCATCTTCTATACAGTGGTTTAACCTAACAAGGTGTGAATCCAGGAGGAAATTCAGCTCTGAAATTGAGGAAAGATGCTTCTTTGTTTGGCAGCTATGCAATCATTTACAATCAGTTTACCAACACACATTTTACTAATGCCATACCAAAGCACAAGTTTCTTTACTTAACAAATCTGAAATAGATTTGTGTTTCCTTTGGTTATTTGCATGTGTTTTCATTTACAATGATCTTCAAAACACTGCTTTAACCAAACGTTCAGTGAAGGCAGGAATATTTCAACTTTGAAATGTTAGTACCATATTTTTTGTTTCCCTGCTAAGCACTTGCTTCCCTTAACAATGAAAAAACCAGGATTTTATGAAATTCTATGCCAATGCAGTAGTTTCTTCAATTTTCAAATCAATGTAAGATTAGTGTTTTGTTTTGTTTTTTATTTTTTTCTGCTCTGCCTGTGTTTACACTTAAAATCATCTTCTAAATACAGGTTTAACCTAACATGCTGTGAATTCAGGAGGAAATTCACCTTTGAAAGTTAAGTAACATACTTGTTTGTTTGGCTGCTTTGCAATCATTTCACTTAGTATGCCCACACTTTGCTTTCTCTTAATGGCATTCCAAAGCACTAGTTTCTCTACTTCACAAATGTGAAAGAGATTTGTGTTTCATTTGTTTATTTGCATGTGTTTCCATTTACAATGATCTTCCAAACACTGCTTTCCCCAAACACACTGTGAATGCAGGAGGTAGTTCAATTTTGAAAGGTTAATAATATACTTTTTTCCCCTGCTATGCCCTTGACTTCACTCACAATGTAAACACCCAGATTTTACAAAGTTCTATGCCTACCAATATTTTCTTCACTTTTCAAATCTATGTAAGATTAGTGTATATTTTTGCGAGTTTGCCTGTGATTTCACGCAAGATTCATCTTCTATACACTGGTTCAAACAACCATGGTGTGATTTCAATAGTAAATGCACCTGTGAAAGTGAAGTAACATACTTGTTTGTTTGGCTGCTATGCAAACCCTTTCACTCAGTATGCCAACATTCTGCGTTTTCCTAATGTTACCCCAAAGCACAAGTTTCTTTTATCCACAACTGTGAAAAAGATCTGTTTTTCATTTGGTGCTTTGCATTTGTTTTCTTTACAATGAACTTCAAACCACTGCTTTCAGCAAACAGACTGTGAATGCAGGAGGTACTTCAAATTTGAAAGTTTAGTAAGTTACTTGTTTGTTTGGCAGCTATGTTTCTGCTTTAACTCACATTGTAAAGCTCCTGGTCTTACAAAATTCTTTGCCTATGCAGTAATTTTTTCACTTATGAAAGGTAAGATTAGTGTTGTTTTGTGGGGATTATGCCTGTGTTTACACTTAAAATCATCTTCTGTACACTGGTTTAACCTAACATGCTGTGAATTCAGGAGGAAATTCACCTTTGAAAGTTGAGTAACATACTTGTTTGTTTGGCTGCTTTGCAATCACTTTCACTCAATATGCCCACACTTTGCTTTATCCTATTGCCATTCCAAAGCACTAGTTTCTCTACTTCACAAATTTGAAAGAGATTTGTGTTTCATTTGTTTATTTGCATGTGTTTTCATTTACACTAATCTTCCAGACACTGCTTTCCCCAAACAAACTGTGAATGCAGGAGGTAGTTCAATTTTGAAAGGTTAATAATATACGTTTTTCCCCTGCTATGCTCTTGATTTCACTCACAATGTAAACACCCAGATTTTATGAAATTCTATGCCTACACAGTAGTTTCTTCACTTTTCAAATCTATGTAAGAGTAATGTATAATTTTGCAGGTTTTCCTGTGTTTCCACATAAGAATCATCTTTTATACATTGGTTTAAACAACGATGGTGTGAATTCAGCAGTAAAAGCACCTGTGAAAGTGAAGTAAAACACTTGATTGTTTGGCTGCTATGCAAAAACTTTCACTCAGTATGCCAACATTCTGTTTTCCTAATATTACCCCAAAGCACAAGTTTCTTTTATCCACAACTGTGAAAAAGATCTGTTTTTCATTTGGTGCTTTGCATTTGTTTTCTTTACAATGAACTTCAAACCACTGCTTTCAGCAAACAGACTGTGAATGCAGGAGGTACTTCAAATTTGAAAGTTTAGTAGGGTTTCATGTTTGTTTGGAAGCAATGCTTCTGCTCTAATTCACATTGTAAAATCCTGGGTCTTACAAAACTCTTAGCCTACGTACTACTTTCTTCACTTATGAAATATAAGATTAGTATTGTTTTGTGGGGATTATGCCTGTGTTTACACTTAAAATCATCTTCTGTGCACTGGTTTAACCTAACATGCTGTGAATTTAGGAGGAATTTCACCTTTGAATGTTAAGTAACATACTTGTTTCTTTGGCTTTTCTGCATTCACTTTCACTCAGTATGGCAACACTCTGTTTACTCCTAATGCTACCTCAAAACTCTAATTTCTTTACTTCACTAATGAGAAAAAGATTTGTGTTTCATTTGGTGAATTGCATGTGTTTACATTTACAATGATCTTCAAAACACTGTTCCACCAAACCCGGTGTGAATGCAGTATGTAGTTCAATTTTGAAAGGTTAATAAGATACTTGTTTGTTTCCCGGCTATGCTCTTGCTTTCACCCACAATGTGAAAACTCGGATTTTATGGATTTCTATGCCTACACATTAGTTTCTTCACTTTTCAAATGTATGTAAGAGTCATCTATATTTTTACAACTTGGCCTGTGTTTTCACTTAAGAATCATCTTCTATACACTGGTTTAACCTAACATGCTGGGAATCCAGGAGGAAATTCAGCTCTGAAATTTAAGAAAGATGCTTCTTTATTTGGTAGCTTTGCAGTCATTTTCAATCAGTACGCCAAACCTCTGCTTTCTGCTAATGCTTTGACAAAGCACTAGTTTCTATAGTTTCCTAATCTAAAAATGATTTTTGTTTAATTTGGTGATTTGCATGTGTTTTCACTTACAATGATCTTCAAAACACTGTTTCACCAAACAAGATGTGAATGCAGGTTGTAGTTCAATTTTGAAAGGTAAATAATAGACTTTTTTCCCTGCTATGCTCTTGTTTTCACTCACAATGTTAAAACTCGGATATTATGAAATTCTATGCTTACACAGTAGTTTCTTCACTTTTCAAATCTACGTAAGAGTAGTGTATATTTTTGCAGGTTTCCCTGTGTTTTCACGTAAGAATCATCTTCTATATAATGGTTTAACTTAACACACTGTGAATTCAGGAGCAATTTCAGCTCTAAAATTTAAGAGAGATTCTTCTTTGGATGCTATGCCCTCTCTTTCCATCAGTATGCCAACACTCTGGTGTTTCCTAATGCCATGCCACACCACTAGTTTCTCTACTTCACAAATCTGAAATATATTTGTGTCTCCTTTGGTTATTTTCATGTGTTTTCATTTACAATGATCTTCCAAACACTGCTTTCACCAAACACGCTGTGAATGCAGGATGTAGTTCAATTTTAAAAGGTTAATAAGATACTTGCTTGTTTCCCTGCTATGCTCTTGCTTTCACTCACAATGTAAAAACTCGGATTTTATGAAATTCAATGCCAATGCAGTAGTTTTTTTACTTTTCACATCAATGAAATATTAGGTTTTGTTTTGCTGCTATGCCTGTGTTTGCACTTAAAATCATCTTCTAACCACAGGTTTAACCTAACATGATGTGAATTCAGGAGCAAATACACCTTTGAAAGTTAATTATGATACTTGTTTTTTTGGCTACTGTGCACTCGCTTTTAGTCTGGATGCCAACACTCTGCATTCTCCTATAGCTATACTAAAGGACTAGTTTCTTTTCTTCACTAATCTGAAAAAGATTTTTGTTTAGTTTGGTGCTTTGCATACTGATTGAAAATGAGTGCATAGCTGCCAAACAAAGAAACATCTTTCTTAAATTTCAGAGCTGAATTTCTTCCTGGATTCATAACTTGTTAGGTCAAACCAGTGTATAGAAGGTGATTCTTACGTGAAAACCCAGGCAAAGCTGCAAAAATATAGATTACTCTTACATTTATTTGAAACGTGCAGAAACTACTCCATTGGCATAGAATTTGGTAAAATCTGGGTTTGTGCATTGTGAGTGAAAGCAAGAGCATAGCAAGGAGACAAACAAGTATCTTATAAACCTTTCAAAAATGAACTACCTCCTGCATTCAAAGCGTGTTTAGTGAAAGCAGTGTTTTGAAGATCATTGTAAATGAAAACACATGCAAATATCCAAATGAAACACAAATCTATTTCAGATTTGTGAAGTAAAGAAACTAGGGCTTTGGCATGGCATTAGGAAAAACCATAGTGTTGGCATACTGATTGAAAGCTAGTTTATAGCTTCCAAACATAGAAGGATCTTTCTTAAATTTTAGAGCTGAATTTCCTCCTGAATTCACAACTTGTTAGTTTAAACCAGTGTATAGAAGATGATTCTTACGTGAAAACACAGGCAAAGCCGCAAAAATATAGATTACTCTTTCATTTATCTGAAAAGTGCAGAAACTACTGCATTGGCATAGAATTTGGTAAAATCTGGGTTTGTGCATTGTGAGTGAAAGCAAGAGCATAGCAAGGAGACAAACAAGTATCTTATAAACCTTTCAAAAATGAACTATTTCCTGCATACATAGCGTGTTTAGTAAAGCAGTGTTTTGAAGATCATTGTAAATGAAAACACATGCAAATATCCAAATGAAACACAAATCTATTTCAGATTTGTGAAGTAAAGAAACTAGTGCTTTGGCATGACATTAGGAGAAACCATAGTGTTGGCATACTGATTGAAAGCTAGTTTATAGCTTCCAAATATAGAAAGATCTTTCTTAAATTTTAGAGCTGATTTCCTCCTGAATTCACAGCGTGTTAGGTTAAACCAGTGTACAGAGGTACTTCAACTTTAGTAAGATACTTGTTTGTTTGGATGCTATGCTCTTGCTTTCACTCACAATGTAAAAACCTGGATTTTAAAACTTCTATAGCAAGGCAGTGGTTTCTTCACTTTTCAAATCTATGTAAGTAATGTATATTTTTGCAACTCTGCCTGTGTTTTCACGTAAGAATCATCTTCTATTCACTGGTTTAACCTAATATGCTGTGAATCCAGGAGGAAATTCTGCTCTGAAATTCAAGAAAGATGCTTCTTTTTTTGTCTGCTATGCACTGAAAAAAAGATTTTTGTTTCATTTGATGCATTGCATGTGTTTTCATTTACAATGATCTTCAAAACACTGCTTTCAGCAAACACGCTGTGAATGCAGCAGGTAGTTCAATTTTGAAAGGTCAATAAGATACTTGTTTGTTGCCCTGCTATGCTCTTGCTTTCACTCACAATGTAAAAACCCGGATTTTACGAAATTCTATGCCAATGCAGTAGTTTCTTCAATTTTCAAATCAATGTAAGATTCGTGTTTCTTTGCTGCTATGCCTGTGATTACACTCAAAATCATCTTCTAAACACAGGTTTAAGCTAACATGCTGTGAATTCAGGAGGAAATTCACCTTTGAAAGTTTAGTAAGATACTTGTTTCTTTAGCTGCTGTGCACTCGCTTTCAGTCAGTATGCCAACACTCTGATTTTTCCTAAGGCTATGCCAAAGCCCTAGTTTCTTTAGTTCACAACTCTGAAAAAGATTTTTGTTTAATTTGGTGCTTTGCATGTGTTTTCATTTACAATGATCTTCAAAACACTGCTTTCACCAAACACGCTGTAAATGCAGAAGGTACTTCAAATTTGAAATGTTAATATGATATTTGGTTTTTTTTTTTTTTTTTTTTTGGCGGCTATGCTCTTGCTTTCACGCCCAATGAAAAAGCCCGGATTTAACAAAATTCAATGCCAACCCAGTAGTTTCTTCACTTTTCAAATGTAAGATTAGTGTTTTTTTTTTTTTTTTGGGGGGGGGGCTATGCCTGTGCATTCACTTAAAATCATCTTCTATACACTTGTTTAACCTAACACGCTGTGAATTCAGGAGTAAATTCACCTTTGAAAGTTAAGTAACATACTTGTTTATTTGGCTGCTATGCAATCACTTTCACTCATTATGCCAACATTCTGCTTTTTCCTAATGTTACCCTAAAACACTAGTTTCTTTACTCCACAAATGTGAAAAAGATCTGTATTTCATTTGGTTCTTTGCATGTGTTTTCATTTCAATGACATTCAAACCACTGCTTTCAACAAACACACTGTGAATGCAGGAGGTACTTGAACTTTGGAACCTTGTGAAGAAACTTGATTGTTTGGCTGCTATGCTCTTAATTTCACTCATAATGTAAAAATCTGGATTTTATGAATTTCTATGCCACCGCAGTAGATTTTTCACCCTTCAAATCTAAGTAAGTTCAGTGTTTTCTTTGGTGGCATGCCTGTGTTTTCACTTCAAAACATCTTCAAAACACTGCATTAACCTAAAACGCTCTGATTCAGGAGGTGCTTCAACTTTGAAACGTTAGAAAGATACTTGTTTGTTTGTTGCTATGCACTCACTTTCACCCAGTATGCCAACACTCTGCTTTTTCTAATGCTATCTCAAACCACTAGTTTCTTTACTTCAGTAATGAGAAAAAATATTTGTGTTTCATTTGATGTTTTGCATGTGTTTTGATTTACAATGATCTTCCAAACACTGCTTTCCCCAAAGATGTTGTGATTGCAGGAGGTACTTCAACTTTGAAACATTAGTAAGCTACTTGTTTGTTTGGCTGCTATGATCTTGCTTTCACTCACAATGTAAAAACCTGGATTTTATGAAATTCTGTGGCAACGCAGTAATTTCCTCACTTTTCAAATCTATGTGAGAGTGGTGTATATTTTTGCGGCTTTGCCTGTGTTTAAACTTCAGAATCATCTTCTATACACTGGTTTAACCTAACACGCTGTGAATCCAGGAGGAATTTCAGCTCTGAAATTTGAGAAAGATGCTTCTTTGTTTTGTTGCTATTCAATTCACTCACTTTCAATCAGTTTGCCAACACTCTGCTTTTTCCTAATGCCATGCCAAAGCACTAGTTTCTTTACTTCACAAATCTGAAATAAATTCGTGTTTCATTTGGTTATTTGCATGTGTTTTCATTTACAATGATCTTCAAAACTCTGCTTTCACCAAACACGCTATGCATGCAGAGGGTAGTCCAATTTTGAAAGGTTAATAAGATACTTGTTTGTTTCCCTTCTATGCTCTTGCTTTCACTCAAAATGTAAAAACCTAGATTTTCCAAAATTCTATGCCAATGCAGTAGTTTCTTCAATTTTCAAGTCAATGTAAGATTAGTGTGTTTTATTTTTTTGCTGCTATGCCTGTGTTTACACTTAAATTCATCTTCTAAACACAGGTTTAACCTAACACGCTGTGAATTCAGGAGGAAATTCACCTTTGAAAATTAAGTAAGATACTTGTTTCTTTGGCTGCTGTGCACTCACTTTTAGTCAGTATGCCAACACTCTGGTTTTTCTTAATGCTATGCCAAAGCACTAGTTTCTTTACTTCACAAATCTGAAAAAGATTTGGGATTCATTTGGTGCTTTGTATGTGTTTTCATTTACAATGATCTTCAAAACGCTGCTTTCACCAAACATGCTGTGAATGCAGGAGGTACTTCGACTTTGAAATTGAAAGTGTTCATTAGAAAAGAGGAAAATCCAATGTCAATCATCTAAGCATCCAATTTGGGAACCACAACAATGTTTCCTATTTATTTGATCTATCTTTCATTTTTCTTCTTGCTCCAAATGAGCATCCCATCTGGATTGGTGACTTCATAACTAGGAGATGGGGAAGTGATTCAGCACTTGATTTATCATTGGGACAAAACCCAGGGCATAAATCAAACCTGGAAACCAGGCTTCTGAAGGATAAGAAAGGTGCACCTTCCAAAGATGCATGAGTAAGGTCGCCTCAGACCATAGGCCAACATGGCAACCCAGGATATCCTGAACACTTTGTTTAGTACTGATTATTCTTGTTCATTTTTTTTTCCTTCTATTTATTTGGATGAGATGCACCATTTAATATTCTTTAAAATTTATGGGGGAAATTATATCTCTTTTGCTTGCCTTTCCAAATCTGCACATATTATTTATTATTGACTGGCTAAATAACATATTTTAAAACATTTTATATCCTGTATTAGTCAGCTAAAGGTGTGATTATGTAAAGTACCAGAAAAACTTGGGGCTTTTTAAAGAGTATTTATTTGGTGTAGAAGCTTACAGTTACCAGGCCATAAAACATATGTTTCTTACTTCCCCAAAGTCTGTTAACCATTTTTGGATCAAGACAGCTGCTGAAACTTTCCAGGTTTCAGGATTCTTGGATTCCTCTCTTCCCTGGACTGCATTTCTCTCTGGGCTCAGCTTCTGTGTTTCCTCCACAAGGTCAGCTGTAGACTATAAAGCTCTCTAAGCTTTGCCTCTCACCACAGGGACATCTGAGAACTGTCAGGTGAATGGCCTTTCTTTTTTCCTTGGAGCCTTCGGTCCTTGTGCATCAGAACTCCAACATCATAACTACAGTTCTGTACTTTTCCATGTCTTTTTATATTTGAGAACCCACCCACCAAAGGTGGGGCTCAACACTCTACCAACTGTGGCCCAGTCTACACCCTTATCATAACTTAATCATGCCCAGATTAGGAGAACAGTTTAAAGCATAATCCAATATCTACTTTTGGAATTCTTAATGATACCAAACTGCAATATATCCATTTACCCATCTTATGCTACATAATATTTTATGGTGTATTTTAACACTTTATTGATATCCTAGGCCACAGATATCATTATTACTTTATCCATTCAATAGTCATTTAGATATATGTTTAATTAACAGATATTGTTCTTCAATCCATCCTGAACCTTGAACATTCGGAGATTATTTTCTTTTTGCCTGAAAATATTCTTTTACATTTCTTTTAAAGTGTGTTACTGCTAGCAAAATTATTAGTTTATTTTATGTTGTTGATCTGTTTATTTTTTTATTTCTATTTTTTGAAACTTTATTTGTACATTTAATAATTGAAAATATGAACAATTAAAAACTAAAAAGAAAACACAGATGAATAAATATGTACATGTCTCAATTAACAGTAATTGATGCACATAATTTTTTCATTTTGGATCAATCAAGATGTTACACAATATATTTGGTTCACAGTAATGCATTCATACACTATTTGTCCTTTTGTGTCTGGCTTGCTTCCCTCAACATAATGTTCTCCAGGGTGATCCATGTTGCAAATGTTTTATGACTTCATTTCTTCTTCCAGCTGCATAATATTCCATCATGTGAATGGACCACAGTTTATCCATTTATCTGTTGATGGACACCTGGGTTGTTTCCAACTTTTGGCACTGGTGAATTATGTTGCTACGAATATAGGTGTGCAGATGTCTGTTCGTGTCACTGCTCTCAGTTCTTCTGGGTATATACCCAGTAGTGGTATTGCAGGGTCATGTGCCAAGTCTATATTCAACTTCTTTGGGAACTGCCAAACAGTACTCCATAGTGGCTGTATCATTCTGCATTCCCACCAACAGTGAAGAAGTGTTCCTATCTCTCCACATCCTCTCCAACAATTGTAGTTCCCTGTCCTTTCAACAGTGGCCATTCTGATAGCTGTAAAATGATATCTCATTGTAGTTTTAATTTGCATTTTTCTAATCATGAGTGATATTGAGCATTTCTTCATGTGTGATTTTGCCATTTGTATTTCTCCTTTGGAGAAATGTCTATTCAAGTATTTCCCCCATTTTTTATTTGCGTCATTTGTGTTTTTATTATCGAGTTGCAACATCCCTTCTTATATATCCTGGGTATTAAACCCTTATCAGATATGTGAATTCCAAATATTTTTCCCATTGAATTGGCTGCAATTGTGAGGTGCAAAAGTATTTACTTTTGAGGAGGACCCATTTATTTTTTTTTTCTTTTGTTGCACGTGCCTTGGGTGTAAGGTCCAAGAAACCACCACCTACTACAAGGTCTTGAAGATATTTCCCTATATTTTCTACTAGTACTTTTATGGTACTGGCATTTATATTTAGATCCTTGATCCATTTTGAGTTGATTCTTGTATAGTGGGTGAGATAGGGGTCCTTATTCATTATTTTGGTTATAGATATCCAGTCCTCCCAACACCATTTGTTGAAAAGACTGTTTTTTCCCATTAGCATGGGCTTGGTAGGTTTCTGAAAAACCAGTTGACTGTGTAGGTGAGGGTATATTTCTGGGTTCTTAATTCTATTCCACTGATTGATGTGTCTATCTTTATGCCAGTACCATCCTGTTTTGACCACTGTAACTTTGAAATATGTTCAAGGTCAGGCAGTGAAATTCTTCCCACATTGCTCTTCTTTTTGAGATTGCTTTGGGCTATTCAGGTGCACTTAACCTTCCAGATGAATTTGGTAATTGCCTTCTTTAATTCTGTAAAGTATGCTATTGGGAATTTGATTGGTATTGCATGGAATCTGTAAATCAGTTTGGGAAAGATTGACATCTAAACGATATTTATTCTTCCAATCCATCAACACGAAATCTCTTTCCATTTGTTTACATCTTTTTTTCATTTCTTTCAGCACTGTTTTGTAGTTTTCTGCATATAGGTCCTCTACTTCTTTGGTTAAGTTAACTCCTAGGTATTTGAGTCTTTTTGATGCTATTGAAAATGGAATTTTCCTCCTGATTTCCTCCTCAGGTTGTTCAGTAGTAGTGTACAAAACATTACCGATTTTTGCTTGTTGATCTTGTATCCTGCCACATTGCTGAACTCCTTTATTAGTTCAAATAGCTTTGTCATGCATACTTCAGGTTTTTCTAAGTACAGGATCATGTCATGCACAAAGAGTGAGAGTTTTACTTCCTCTTTTCCTATTTGGACCCCTTTAAATTTTTTGTCTTTTCTAATGGCCCTAGCTAGAATTTCTAGTACAATGTTGAATAACAATGGTGACAGTGGGCATCCTTGTCTTGTTCCCAATCTTAGATGGAAAGCTTTCATAATTTCCCCATTGAGTAAGATGTCGGCTGTGGATTTTTCATATATATCTTTATCATATTGAGGAATTTTCCTTTTATTACTACCTTTTGAGTATTTTTATTCAAAAAGTATGTTGGATTTTTCAAATGATTTTCTTCATCTATTGAGATGATCATGTGTTTTTTTTTTTCCTTTCAATTTGTTAATGTGTGTATTACAATGATTGATTTTCTTATGTTGAACCAGCTTTCATACCAGGAATAAAGCCCACTTGGTTGTGACATATGTCTTTTGATATGTTGTTGGAATCGATTTGCAAGTGTTTTGTTGAGAATTTTTGCATCTATGTTCATTGGAGAGATTGGTCTGTAATTTTCTTTTCTTGTGGAATGTTTATCTGGCTTTGGTATTAGGGTGATATAGGCTTTACAAAACGTGTTGGGTAATTTTCTCTCCTCTTCAATTTTTTGGAAGTTCTTAGACAAGTTTGGTGTTAATTCTTTTTTAAATGCTTTGTAGAATTCACCTGTGAAGCAGTCTGGTCCTGGACATTTCTCTGCTGTGAGATTTTTTATGATGGATTCCATCTCCTTAATTGTGATTGGTTTGTTAAGTTCTTGTATTTCTTGTAGTGTCAGTGTAGGTTAGTTTTGTTTCTAGAAATTTGTCCACTTCATCTAGGTTTTCTAGTTTGTTGGCATACAGTTTCTGATAATATCCTCTTCTGATTCTTTTTATTTCTGTGAGGTCATTTGTAATTTCCCCCCTTTCATTTCTGATTGTGTTTATTTGCATCTTCTCTCTTTTTTTCTTTGTTAGTTTAGCGAGGGGGTTTTCAATTTTATTGATCTTCCCAAAGAACGAGCTTTTGGTTCTGTTGATTATCTCTATTGTTTTTCTGTTCTCAATTTCATTTATTTCTGTTCTAATCTTTATTATTTATTTCCTTCTGCTAGCTCTGGGATTGGTTTGCTGTTCTTTTTCTAGTTTCTCTAGTTGTTCAATTAAATCTTTGAGTTTAGCTCTTTCTTGTTTTTTAATATAGGCATTTAGGGCTATAAATTTCCCTCTCAAGTCTGCCTTAGCTGTGTTCCATAAGTTTTGATATGTTGTATTCTCATTTTCATTTGTCTCAATATATTTATTGATTTCACTTGCAATTTCTTGTTTGACACACCGAATATTTAGGAATTTGTTGTTCCATCTCCACACATTTGCAAATTTACTTCTTTCCTGTCTGTTATTGATTTCTAGTTTCATTCCATTATGATCTGAGAAGGTGCTTTGTATAATTTCAATGTTTTTACATTTATTGACAGCTGAATTTTGACCTAACATATGGTCTATCATGGAGAAAGATCCATTGGCACTTGAGAAGAATGTATAACCCGCTGAATTTGGATGCAGTGTTCTGTACATGTCTGTTAGGTCTAACTTGTTTATCACATTGTTCAAGTTCTCTGTTTCCTTGTTGATCTTCTGTCTAGGTCTTCTATCTAATGATGTGAGAGGTTTGTTGAAGTCTCTGACAATTATTCAATTTTGCCAGAGTTTGGCTCATATATTTTGGGGCACTCCGGTTAAGTGCATACATATTTATGAATGTTATAACTTCCTGGAGGATCATCTATTTTATTAATGTATAATAGTCTTCCATATCTCTTATCACTTTTTTGCATTTAAAGTCTGTTTTGTCTGATATTAGTATAGCTACACCTGCTCTTTTCTGTTTACTATTTCCGTGGAGTATCTTTTTCCAACCTTGTACTTTCAGCCAGTTTGTATCCCTGGGTCTGATGTGAGTTTCTTGAAGGCAGCATATGGATGGTTCATGTTTTTTCATCCATTCGGTCAGCCTTTATCTTTTGATTGGGGAATTTAATCTATTCACATTCAATGATATTACTGAAAATGCACTATTTATTTCCTCCATTGTATTGTTTGGTTTTCATATGCCATCTTGTTTTTGTCTCTCTTTTTCCTCTTTTGGTTATCCTTTCTGCTTTTCTTTCTTGTATACTCTCCTCCAAGCTTCTCTCTCCTGTCTTTTTCTTTCAGGTTCTAAAGCTTCCTTTTATAATTCCTGTAATGGTAGATTTTTTTGTAAACTCTCTTAGTTTCTGTTTCTTTGTGAATATTTTATACTCATCTTCATATTTGAAGGACTGTTTTGCTGGTTAAAGAATTCTCAGATGGCAGTTTTTATCTTTTAGTTTCCTTAATGTATCATAGCACTGTCTTCTCTCCTCTAAGGTTTCTGAAGAGAAATCTGCATGAAGTCTTACTGGACATCCTTTGTACATGATCGTTTGCTTCCCTTTTGCTTCTTTGAGTATTTTCTCTTTATCTTTTACATTTGACATTCTGAATAATATGTGTCTTGGCATGGGTCTATTTAGATTTATTTTCATTGGGGTATGGTATGGTTCTTCAATATGTAAGTTCATTTCTTTTGTGAGAGTTGGGAAATTTTCAGCTATTATTTCCTCCAATATTCTTTCTGCCCCTTTTTCTTTCTCTTCCCCTTCTGGAACTCCCATGACACGTATGTTGTTGTGTTTTGTGTTATCATTCAACTCTCTGAGTCTCTGTTCAATTTTTCCACTCTTTTCTCTCTCTGTTCTAGTCTCTCTTCAATTTTAGCTGATCTGTCTTCAGTATCACTTATTCTTTCTTCTATCATTTCTAGTCTGCCTTGTATGCCTCAAATATATTTTTGACTTCAGCTCTTGTGTCTTTCATTCCCACGAACTCCGTTACTTTTCTGTTCAGGATTTCAAATTCTTCTTTGCATTCACTCAATGTCATCTTGATGTCATTTATCTATTTAACTATATTTTCTTTCATCTCAATAATTTGATTTTGTAAATTTGTGCTCATCTCACTGATTAGTTCTCTCAAATTCTGCAGCTCTTCTGGTACTTTGATGTATTCCTTTTTTTGAGCCATGTATTCTATTCTCTTAGTATGGCTCATAGTTTCTCTGGTATTTAGGCATCTGAGTAGGTTTTATTTTACTTAGATGCACTATCTCTTTCTCTTTAATAGGGTTTTAGTGGCAGGAGGCTGTGAGTTACCACAACTCTTTGATTTTTGGGTCAACCTTGATAGTTAGGATTGTCCTGGTGGTTTCTCAAAACTGGACACTGGACACAGTTATTGGTTGGAGGTTAGCTAACTAGGGCCTTGGGCAGGGAGGCTATAGAGGCCAGGAAAATCCTCTCATACTTATTAATTTTCTTATGTGCAATTCCTTGGTCTGCCAGGAGATGGTGCTCATTGACAGCTCACAATTCAATGCCTGGCCAGAGTGTAAATTTTGTGACACAGTCCAGATCAATGTGGTAGAGCTTCCTGTCTGGGGGCCGATAGCCTTGTAGTTCAAACTGTATGAGACAGTTTTCCAGTCTTCTCTGGTAGCCCCCTACCTTTCCCAGCTAGGAGATATTTACTCTCCCCTCTGAATCCTCAACAATCAGTCCCTGTTAATAGGAAGCAGATTGGGAGGTTTCTATATCTTAGCTCCTTGCAGGCTCCAAGGCAAAAAATGGTGCAGCCCCACCCAGCCTGGAAGGGCTGTCAGGAAAGGGCAGACCAAACCTGTGAATCAAAAGCAGGGTCAGCTCCAGGCACTCTCTCCCTTCTCCTGTGGAGTTCTCAAAAATTTTTCCATGCTACAAGAGATGGAGGTGGTGAGGGTCAGATTTCTCCAGTCCTTCCTAAGGTCTCAGGGCAAACCGCTGTGTGGAAGGGTCCATGGGGCTCTACAGCCCAAATTTGCAGGTCATAACCTGAGTCAGCCTAAGGCTGTGTTCTTCTCTCTCTCCCCTTTCCGGGAATGGTAGATCCCTGGATCCCCCTTTGTCTGTAGTAGCGGGCCCATAGGCCCCAGAATTCTAAAGAGTGTCAAGGAGGGTGCCAGTAGCAGCAGCATCTGCTGGTTCCAACTCATGGTTCAGGTTCTGTCATTGTGATTTCCCTGTTTTGTACCACTCTCCTCTGGGTGGTGTGCATATGGCCCCTGCTGTCGTTAACCCTTTAAGATCTATTTTGGGGTGGTGTCACCCTGTTCTCTAGCTATGTTTCTGGAGAAGAGATTCCCACATCTTACTAGTCTGTCATCTTCCTGGAAGTCACAATGTTATTTGATTTTACCCATCTGTAACAAAATGTATTTCACTTCTTCCTGAAGGATTGAGATGAATTAAATCTCAGGCCCTCGACAATCTCCACTGCTTTTGAGATCACACTTAGTGTTGAATTTCTCCATTCTGTTGTAATGTAATCAGTTTCCTGGAGAAAAAATTAGGGACTTTCAGTTTTACAGCCTCCGTATTGGCCCCTCACAACCCAGGCAAAATCTGTGCACTCTGGATCTGGAAATGGGAATAATGGCACACTTCTCAAGTTACACACTTGATTTTCGTGTTAAGATTTGGTGGACAAAGCACAGTATATTGAATGCAACTTGGGACCATTCTAGGGACCAGTGTGTTGGTGGTCAGCCCCCATTTTGCACAATGATGTCCACACCCAAAGTACAGCCACTGCTTCATGAGTTCCCAGTTCTTCTGGACTTAGGAGACCCCTCCTGATCCCTGTGCCCTGGGTTAATGCCCTCGTTTGAGTTAATGCCTTCATTGATTCTTGAAAAGTATGGCCTTACTGACCCATTGCTGTGTGTGTAAGCCTTTTGTATGTAAGGCAATATTAGATTCAGATAAGGGAACTTTTGATTAGGTCATTTTTTGTTAGATTGCTTTAGTTTAGTTAAGGGCCTCTGATTAGATTTCAGGCACCAGGATGAACCCCAATTATTGTGTTGAAGTCTTACAAACTTGGAACACAAATAGAAAGAGTGCTGCCATGTTTACCTGCCATGTGGGAGAGGGCTCCAGGATCTCCAACAGCTGTGGAGAGTCACAGACACCTGAATGCCTGAGGGAGAGGCCAGAGGCTAGAGTCATGGAGCAGCTTAAACTTGAAGACATACAGGCCAGAGGAGAATGGAGAGGTGTGAGCAATTGTGTCTGATGGGCCACTGCTGAGCTCAGAGAGAAAGTGAGTTTGGAAGAGAAGGCAGAGGGAGACAGGCAAGCCCAACATTTTGCCTTGGCAGGTGTCCAGGAGCAGCTGACCCTTGGTAAGACAGCATTTTTGATGATGCCTTGATTTGGACATTTTGACAGCCTCAGAACTGTAAGCTTTAACCGTAATAAATTCCAATATAAGCCAACTTATTTCTGGTATTTTGCATTGGCAGCACTTGGCAATCTCACACACTTAGGGACACAGTGTTGGAGAGCTGACCTGTTCCCAAAATGGCATTGTGATGCTGCTTCCCAGTGAATTCACCTGTAAACTGTGGGTGTCTCCAGACTAGGCAGGATTGATTACTGGTAAGACAGAGGAGGAAGTGTTCTTCGCTAGCAGACTTAGAAGAAAGGAGTCAGGCAGGGGAATCACATGGTTTTGGGGATAGTCTAAAGTCACATATGCTCGAGTATGATGTACCTGCCTCAGATGGTGATTGGCCAGGTGGACTGGGGCAGATAAAAGCATGGGACCTGGGAAGAGATGCAGCAGTGTAGTCAAGGCACATACAGTTAACTTTCTGCCCCTTCTTTTTGCCCTTACCTCCTTCCCTTGAACTTCAAGGTAAACCCTCTGAGAAGACTGCTCTTACTGTAGCCCTCCAGGGTCTCAGCCACAGACTCAGGTCTCCTGTTTCCAGTTGCACTTTCACCTTCTCTAATCTTGGGGCAGCTAAAAAGGGCAATAACATGATGAAAACTGTTGGTGCCAGGAAGGAAATGTCAAAATTATCATTACAGCATTGGGTACAGCAATAACATCACCAAAATGAGGAAGATAAGTCCAGTGACCTTAATAAATAGTAAGATAATCCCAGAAAGTCCTGGGACCTAGGGCAGACAAGAATAGAAGTAAGGTTGTGAGACAGTGCCATTTTTGCAGAAAACCTCAGAGTACAGATGCCAGATATTTATCAGACTAATTAAATATAAAATTCTCATCTTATTTTGAACAGAGTTGAAAATGATGAAGACATCTTCAATGCCAGAAGAGAACAGAGAGGTTGAATGCGAAGAAGCTGATCAACAGCTGAATAAGCAGGAATATAACAAGTGTTCACTGCAATTCTCCAAGCCATAGATGTACTGTTTGTTTATTTTTTTTGGGGGGGAACCAAACTCTTAGAATCCAAATGAAAACCATCATCATAGGTTTTGGATGCATAAAGGAGGACTGGGAGAAAGCCCTGCTCAGAACTCACAGCCTCAGTTATTGATGTGAGTCACTCCAGCAGGTCTTCACTGTGGAGTAAGCCACAGGAAGTCCACCTGCTCCTGTGGTGCTAAGAGCCCTCTCACGAGACACGTGTAGAGAGCCGTGTCACCTGCACATGGTCGCGTCCATGTTCTTCATGGTCCATGCCCACTATTGCTGAGAGAGACCTCCACCCATTCAGGCAGCTAGGGAGGGCGCTGAGGTGAGTGAGAATTTTTCCTTTAGCGGTGGCTGTAATTGCAAAGGGTGAGGGGAAGTGTCCCCCCAGTAATGATGCAGATAAAAATCAATATCATTGAATGAAACACTATATATAATTTCATTGTGTACTATTTCATAATTTCTTTTAAAGTATAACCAAATTATCTGTGCAAAGAGTATGTCTGTTATGGCAAACAGCAAACTTCCTTCTCTAGACTCAACCCCCATTCTTCCTTCCTCAGAATTATCTGCATTGGCAGATTCTTTTGGGTACACATTTCTGTTTGTAAATACATGCATTCCCTAGTTTCATCCATCGCACATATGAGAAAAATATTGGAGTACAACTTAAGAATATAAATAAATTTTCTAACTTCTTAGAATATTGAGATTAGAAGTTTATCATCCAATTATGAGAGGATCATTTCTGATTTAAAATAATTAGGAAAATTGGAGTTAAGTAGAAAGCAGGCCACTGTAGTTCTGTGAATTTTAAACTTGAGTCCACATCAGAATAAGCTGAAGAAACTGAAAAAATATAAATAGTTGCAGTGCCTTAGAATAGAAGGCTACAATAATGGGCTGCATTATTTTTTAAATGATAATTTTTTAATGCTTACCTGGAATGTAATGGACTGAAGAACCAGTAAAAAAAAACAGGGCAATTTGAAATAAGTGGAAACCCCATCTTTACATAAACTAAGAGAAATCTTGAGATCTGATGCATAAGTTAGTGGTAAAAAATTGAACACAGATGAGTGTGGATGAAGATGTTGGAGGAGCAGATCTCAGAACAAACTACAAGTGCACTTTTCCAGAGGAGAAAGTCATCCTGAATTACATAGTCACAGCCACTTCCTTAAAAGATTGGCAACAAGATGCACAGACTAGTTGTGGACATTCTTTGGAGATTCACATTCATTACATTCACAGGGTTTCTTTCCAATATGAATGTTTTAATGTTTAATGAGATACTGCCTCTAGCTGAAGGCTATTCCACATTCCTTACATATATAGGTTTTCACTCCACTATGAATTTTCTCATGGTCAGTGAGATTTGATTTGCTAATGAAGGCTTTCCTACAGTCCTTACAGATATAGGGTTTCTCTCCAGATTGTCTTCTCTCGTGTGTTAGTCAGCCAAAAGGATGCTAATGTGACATACCAAAAATGGGTTAGTCTTTATAAAGGGTATTAATTTGGGGTAGAAATCCACAGATACCAGGCCATAAAGCATTGTTTCTTCTCACCAAAGTTTATTGCCACGTGTTGGAGCAAGACAGCTGCTGACTTTTTTCTAGGGTTCAGGCTTCTTGTGTTCCTCTCTACCCAGGGCTGCATTTCTCTCTGGTCTTAGCGCTTCTGATTCCTCCACAAAGTCAGCTGTAAACTATCGGGCAAATGGCTCACCTGTCTTCTTCTGGGGCCTTTTCTCCAACATCAGAGTTGCCTCTCAAAAAAACCTGCTTTAACTCTCCTTTGCCATGCCTTGTATATTTGATTCACCCACCCAATAAGGGGTGGGGCTTAATGCCCTACTGATGTGGCCCAGTCAACGCCCCAAACATGCCCAGATTTACAGAAGAGTTTACATGTATGATCAAATTATATTTTTGGAATTCATAATTACATCAAATACCCCAATGGTTACAACTGGTGTGTAATGAGGCTTGATTTCTGAATGAAATCTTTCCCACATCCATCACATTCATTCATAGGGTTTCACTCCAGTATGAATTCTCAGGTGGTTAATGAGGTTTTCCTTCTGGTTGAGGGCTTTTCCACATTCATTGCATATAGAGGGTTTTTCTCCAGAATGAATGCTCTGATGATTAATAAACTATTGCTTTTGCCTGAAGGCTTTTCTGAATTCTTTATATTTATTTTTTTTTCTGTCCACTATGATATTTTTCATATTCCGTGAGATGTGATTTGTTCCTAAAGGCATTTTCACATCCTTACATGCATATGGGGTTTTTGCAGTAGGAAATCTCTTGTATCTGAGATTTGACATTTGAATTAACGCTTTCCCACATATATATGATTTCTCTTCAGTAAGAATTTTCTGATGAATAAAGAGGTTTTTTGTCAGGTTGAAAATTTTTCCACATGTATGAAATTTCTGTCTTTATCCCTGTGTGGCTTTTAAAATGAGGATTAAAAAATGACTGTAAAGAGCAGCCTACATTCAGGACACTTTTATGGTTTCTCGCTAGTTTGAATTTACTCATATAACATGAGGTTTTGTTTCAGATGGAAGCATTCCCATGTTCATTACAATACTAACTTTTGTATGAATATTTCATGCTCAATGAGATTTTATGTGTGGCTGAAGGTTATCCAATATTCCTTACATACACAGGGTTTTACTCCTGCATGTTTATTTGTCGTGACTCTAGCCATCCGAAATTCATGAAATCCCAAATGGTTTCTCTGAAGGATTAATTCTCAGGTATCTCATGAGTTTGAATTTCCAAGAAAACTTCACACTCATTACACTTAAAGGGGAGGACTACCATGTGGGCAAACTGGCAAAACTCATTATCTTCATTCTTTTTTCCTTACATAGATTCCCTCATGCTTAGGTAAGCATGATAGAAATTCCTTCTAAGTGAATTTACATTCATAGAAATTTTATTTTGAGGAAGCAATGCTTGTGGTCACAGAAAAGATTTTCCCAACTTTCTTACATTCTCTTCCTTAATCTTAAGTCTACTGTTGTGGAAGTGGATATAGCTTCACTCACAAGACTTTTGCTATGTGGTTCTTTCTGCTTCTTAAAACCTTATGCTTCTTAATAGTTTGTGGGGTGCACCAAAAACAGTGCTTAGAGGGAAATTTATAGCATTGAATTCATTCATTAGAAAAGAGGAAATATCCAATATCAATCATCTTAGTGTCCAGTTTGGGAAGTGCAAAAATATATCCTTTATATTTGTTCTATCATTCATGGCTCTTCTTGCTTCAAATGAGCATCACATCCAGTTTGGTGAATTCATTATTAGGAATTGGGGAAGTGATACAGAACTTTATTAATGATGGGGACCAAACAACACCCCATAAATCAACCCTGGAACATTCAGCCTTCTAAAGGATAAGAAAGATACACCTTCCAAAGATGCATGAGTAAGGTGACTCTGGAACAAAAGGCCAAAATTGTAACCTAGGTAATCCTGAACACTTCGTTTTTGACTGATTTTCATTTTCAATTTTTTTCCTCTATTTATTGGATGAGCTTCACTATTTAATATTCTTTAAAGTTTACTGAGAAAATTGTAACACTTTGCTTGCCTTTCCAAATCTGCACTTATTACTTTTTATTCACTTGCCAAATAATATTGTTTAAAACATTTAATATCCTGTATTGGTCAGCCAAAGGGGTGCTGATGCAAAATACCATACATCAGTGGGTCTTTATAAAAGGTATTTATTTGGGGTACAAACTTACAGATACCAGGTACCAGGCCATAAAGCATAAGTTTCTTCCTTCACCATAGTCTGTTACCCCATCTTGGAGCAATACAGCTGCCCATATTAGCTAGGGTTCAGCCTTCTTTGGTTCCTCTCTTCCCAGGGCTGAATTTCTCTCTGGGCTCAGCCCTTGTGTTTCCTCCACAAGGTCAGGTGCAGACTATGAGGCTCTCTGCTTTGCCTCTCTCCACAAGGCCAGCTCTCAGATGAATGGCTTCAATCTTTTCCCCCTGGCCTTCTGTCCTTGCTCATCAGAACTCCAACATCAAAATCTACTCCACCTCTGACCTTTGTCATGCCTTTTTCTTTTAAGAACCCACACACCAAGGGGCAGGGCTCAACACCCTAGTGACTGTGGTCCTTTCAACATGCTTATCATAACTTAATCATGCCCAGATTAACAGAGCACTTTACAAGCATAATCCAATATCTATTTTTGGAATTCATAATGATATCCATCTGCTACATATCCACTTACCCATCTTATGATATATATTATTTTACAGTGTACTTTAACACTTTATTGATATCATAGGTGATGGATATTATTATTAATTTACCTATTAAATAGTCATTTAAATATATGAACTTAATTAACAGATATTGTTCTTCAATCTACCCTGAATCTTGAACCTTCTGAGATTATTTTCTTTGTGCCTGAAGAATATTCTTTTCATTTCTTTTAAAGTGAGTTGGTGCTAGCACAATTTTGAGTTTTTACTCATCTTTAAAATATTTTTTTCACTTCTCCTGAAGGATTGAGATAAATTTAATATCAGGCCCTCTAAGATCCTCACTGCACTTGAGAGCACTTTAGTGTTGAATTTCTCCATTCTGTAATAAGTGTAATCAATTCTTTGGAAAAGAAATTAGGGTCTTTCATTTGTACTCCCTGCTTCCTGCCCCCCATCCACCAGACAAAATATGTGCACTCTGGCTCTTGGAGAGGGAATAACGGCACACCTCTCTGAGTTACACACGTGAATTTGGAGATAAGATTTGGTGGAGAAAGCACAGTATATTGTGTTCTTCTTGGGACAATTCTAGGGACCAGTGCAATGGTGGTCAGCACACTATTTTGCTCAATGATGTCCACACCAAAGTATAGCCACTGTTTCAAGAGTTCCCATTTCTACTGGACTCAGGAGACCCCTCCCTAACTCTGTGGTCTGGGTTAATGCCGTTGTTTGATGCTTGAGTTAACACAAGAAATGCATGTTCTTACTAAACCATTGCTGTGTGTGTAAGCATTTTGAATGTAGGACATTTTGGTTAAATTTAGATAAGGGACCTTTTGATTAGGTCACTTTTTGTTAGATTGCTTTAGTTTAGTTAAGGGCCTCTGATGAGATTTCAGGCACCAGGATGGACCCCAATCATTGTGTTGAAATCCTACATACATGGAATGCACAGAGAACAAGTGCTGCCATGTTTAACCTGCCATGTGGGAGAGGCTTCCAAGATCTCTTACATCTGTGGAGAGACACAGAATCCGAGAGGCTGAGGGAGAAGCCAGAGTCTGGAGTCATGGAGCAGCTTAAACCGGAAGACACCCAGGCCAGAGGAGAAGGGAGAGATGTGAGCAATTGTGTCTGATTGCCCACTGCTGAGCTCTGGGAGAAAGTGAGTTTAGAGAAGAAGTCAGAGATACACAGGCAGACCCAACATTTTGCCTTGACAGGAGTGCAACAGCAGCTGAACATCCTTAAGACAGCATTTTTGATGATGCCTTGATTTGGACATTTCCTCAGCCTCACAACTGTAAGTTTAACCCTAATAAGTTTTTATAAATGACAACCTACTTCTTATATTTTGCATTGGCAGCACATGGCAAACTCAAACAGCTAGGGACCCACGTTTGGAGAGCTGCATCATTCCCAAATGATATTGTGATCCTGCTGCCCAGTGAATTCACCTGTAAACTGTGGTTATCTGAAGACAAGGCAGGAAAGAGTTCTGGTAAGATGGAGAGGAAGTTCTCTTGGGCAGCAAGGCCTGCAAGACAAGGAGTCTGGCAGGGGAGTCACATGGTTTGGGGAGTAGTATAGAGTCCCAGCTGCCCCAGGATGATTTACCTGCCTCAGGCAGGTGTTGGTCAGGTGTGCATAGTGATATAAAAACATGGGACCTGGGGCCTTGTCCACAGAGGAGGCAGGGCACAGAGATGAGACTACCTGCTCCTGTTCCTTTTGCCATTCCCTACTTCCCTTGGCCTCCAGTGTTGACCCTCTGAGGAGGCTGCTCTTACTGTACCCCTCCTGGTTCTCAGGCACAGACTGTAGTCTCCTGCTTCCAGTTCTACATTCACATTCTCCAATCTTGGTGCACCTAAAGAAAGAGCAATGCCAAGTTGAAACCTGTTGGTGACAGGAAGGAAATGTCAAAGTTCACATTAAGCATTGTCTACAGCAGTAACATCACCAAAATGAGCATCATTAGGACAGTGACCCTAATGAATAGTACAGAAATTCTAGAAAGTTCTGGGACCTAGGGCTGACAAGAATAGAAGTGAGGTTATGAGAGAGTGCAATGTTTGAAGAAAACCTCAGAGGGTGCATATGCCACATATTTCTCAGACTAATTAAATATTAAATTTTTAACAATGTTGAAATGATGCAGACTTCTTCAATCCCAGAGGAGGATGGAGGGGTTGGATGGGAAGAAGCTGATGAATAACTGAAGAGGTTGGAATGTAACATGTGTTCACTGCTGGTCCCCCAATCCAGACAGGGAATGTCTTTTTTGGAACCAAACTCTCAAAACCCCAATGAAAACCATGACCATAGGTTCTGGATCCACAAAGGAGGTTAGGGAGAAAGCCCTGCTCAACACTCACAGCCTCAGTTAGTGATGTGAGTCACTTTGGCCAGTCTTCACTGGGGAGTAAGCAACAGGAAATCTGTCTTCTCATGTGGTGCTAACAGCCCTCTAACCGGACACTTGTGGCCTTCACATGGTTGCATCCATGCTCCTCATGTTCTGTGCTAGCTCTTGCTGCGGGTGGCCTCCACCCATCCAGGCAGCATGGGAGGGTGCCAAGGAGATGAAGCAGTTTTCCTTTATGGGTGAATATATTTGCAAAATGTGATGGGAAGTGCCCCCCCCAGTAATGTTGCAGATACAAATCAATATCTTCAATTCAACCAATTTGTATGATTTCATTGGGTACTATATTCAAATTTTCTTTTAAATTATAACCAAATTATCCATACAAAGAGTATAAAAATAATTTATATCAGTTATGGCAAACAGTAAGTTTCCTTTGCTAGTCTCAAGCTCCTTCCTCAGAATTATCTGCATTGGCAGATTCTTTTGGGTACACATTTCTGTTTGTAAATACATGCATTCCCTAGTTTCATCCATCCCACACCCTATCACATGTGAGAAAAATATTGGAGTACAACTTAAAAATATAAATAAATTTTCTTACTTCTTAAAATACTTGATATTAGAAGTATATCATCTTATTAAGAAAGGATCATTTCTGATTTAAAATAATAAAGAAAATCGGAGTTAAGTAGAAAGCAGATGAATGTATTTCAGTGGCTGTTAAACTTGAATCCGCATCAGAATCTGGTTAAGAAACTGAAAAAATATAAATCATTGTGGTGCCTTATAAGAAAATGCTACAGGAGAGAGGCAAGTTGGCATCAGTTTAGGAGGATATTCACTGACTATCTCTCTGGGGATGGCCAATTGTGGGTGGGGTCCTGCCAAGGGTCTGTGCTGTGGGCAGAGTTGAGTAAAAACTAATAAAATTTGCTAGCAGCAACTCACTTTGAAAGAAATGTAAAAGAATATAATTCGGGCAGAAAAAATTATTCTCAGAAGGTTCAAGATTCAGGATGGATTGAAGAACAATATCTGTTAATTAAATTCATATACCAAAATGACTATTGAATCAATAAAATAATAATGATATCCGTGGCCTAGGACATCAATAAAGTGTTCAAATACAGCATAAAATAATATAGAGCATAAGATGGGTAACTGGATATATAGAAGTTTGATATTGTTATGAATTCCAATAATGTTAATGGGATGATGCTTGTAAAGTGGTCTGTTAATCTGGGCATGATTAAGTTATGATAAGGGCATTGACTGGGACACAGTCCATAGGGTTCTTGAGTCCCACCCATTAGTGGGTGCGGTCTCAAACATAAAAAAACATGGCAATGGACAGAATTGGAGTAGTTTTTGATGTCTGAGTAATGAGCAAGGACAGGACGCCCTGGGGAAAAGACAAGCCATTCACCTGACAGTTCACAGCTGGCCTTGTGGAGAGAGGCAAAGCTTAGAGAGACTCACAGACTACAGCTGACCTTGAGGAAGAAACAGAGGAGCTGATCCTAGGGAGAAACGTAGCCCTGGGAAGAGAGGAACACAATAAACCTGAAACCTGGCAAATGTCAATGATGAAACAGAATTTTGTTAAAGAAGAAATTTATGCTTTATGGCCTGGTAACTGGAGGCTTCTACCACAAATAAATACACTTTATAAAGTCCAAGCGGTTTCTGGTATTTTGCATAAGCACCCCCTTGTCTGATTAATACAGGATATAAAATGTTTTAAAACACAATATTTGGCAAGTCAATAACAAATAATAAGTGCAGATTTGGGAAGGCAAGCAAAAGTGTTTTAATTTCCATGGTAAACTTTACAGAAAATTAAATAGTACATCTCATCTAAATAAATAGAAGGAAAAAATTGAATAAAAACAGTCAGTTCAATACAAAGTGTTCAGGATTTCCTGGGTTGCCATTTTGGCCTTTTTTCTGGGGCCACCTTACTCGTGCATCTTTGGAATCTGTAGCTTTCTTATCCTTCAGTAGCCTAAATGTTCCAGGGTGGATTTATGAGGTGTTGTTTTGTCCCCATCATTAATCAAGTACTGTATCACTTCCCCATTTCCTTGTTATGAAGTCACCAAATTGGACGTGATGCTCATTTGAAGCAAAAAGAGCCATGAATGATAGAACAAATAAAAATGAGATATTGTTGCACTTCCCAAATTGGACACTTAGATAATTGATATGGGATATTTCCTCTTTTCTAATGAATGCATTCAATGCTATTAATTTCCCTCTAAGCACTCTTTTTGGTGCACCCCACAAGCTATGAAGAAGCATAGGACTTTAAGAAGCAGAAAGAACCACATAACAAAAGTCTTGTGAATGAAGCTATATCCACTTCCACAACAGTACAGACTTAAGATGAAGGAAGAGAATGTAAGTAAGTTGGGAAATTCTTTTCTGTGACCACAAGCATTGTTTCCTCAAAATAACACTTCTATGAACATAACTTCACTTGGAAGGAATTTGCATCATGCTAACCTAAGCATGAAGGTACCTATGTAATGAAAAAGAATAAAGACAATGAGTTTTGCCAGTTTGCCCAACATGGTAGTCCTCCCCTTTATGTGTAATGAGTGTGAAGTTTTCTTGGAAATTCAACCTAATGAGATACCTGAGAATTAATATTTCAGAGAATCCATTTGGGATTTCATGAATTTGGGAAGGCTAGAGTCACATCAAATAAACATTCAAGAATAAAACCCTGTATATGTAAGGAATATTGGAAATCCTTCAGCCAGGCATTAAAGCTCATTTAGCATGAAATATTCATACATTGGATAGTATTGAAATAAACATGCGAATGCTTCCCTCTGAAACAAAACCTCATGAAATATGAGAAAATTCAAACTAGAGAGAAATCATAAGTGTGTCCTGAAAGTAGGCTGTTCTTTACAGTCATTTTATACTCCTCATTTTAAAAGCCATACAAGGAAACAAAGATAGAAATATCATACATGTGGGAAAGTTTTCAACCTGACAGAAAATCTCGTTATTCATCAGAAAATTCTTACTGAAGAGAAATCATATATATGTGGGAAAGCTTTAATTCAAATGTCATGTCTCAGATGCAAGAGATTTCCTACTGCAAAGAAAGCCTATGCATGTAAGGCATGTGAAAAAGCCTTTAGGTAAAAATCATACCTCACAGAACATGAAAAACTCATATTGGAGAGAAACAAAATGAATATAAAGAACGCCGAAAAGCCTTTAGGCAAAACAATAGTTCATTAAACATCAGGACATTCATTCTGGAGAAAAACCCTATGTATGCAATGAATGTGGAAAAGACTTCAACCAGAAGGAAAACCTCGTTCACCATCTCAGAATATATACTGAAAAGAAACACAATGAATGTAATGGATGTGGGAAAGCTTTCACTCAGAAATCAAGCCACATTAAACAGCAGACAAAACAACCTCGAGAGAAACCCTATATATGTAAGGAATGTAGGAAAGCCTTCAGTAGCAAATCAAATCTTACTGTCCATGAGATAATTCATACTGGAGGGAGACAATATATATGTAAGGAATTTGGAATAGCCTTCAGCCAGAGAAAATATGTCAGTAAACATTACAACTTTCATACTGGAGAGAATCCCTGTGACTGTAATGAATGTGAATCTACAAAGAATATCCACCTCCAGTCTGTGCAAATTGTTGCCAATCCTTTATGAAATTGACTGTGACTGTGCAATTCAGGATGTCTTTCTCCTCTTGGAAAAGTGCAGTTGTAGTTTTTTCTTTCATCTGCTCCTCCCACATCTTCTTCTACACTCCTCTGTGTTCAATTTGTTACCAATAATTTATGCATCAGAACTCGAGATTTCCTTTAATTTATGTAAAGATGGGCTTTCCACTTATTTCAAATTATCCTGGTTGTTTTCACTGGTCCTTCAATCCATTATATTCTGGGTAAGCATTTTTTTAAAATTACCCTTTTAAAAAGAATCTTGCCCATTATTGTAGCATTTTCTTTCTTTTTTTATTGTGGGTAAAAATCAAAATTTTAACAATACATACTAATATTTATAAAGTGATATATAAATATATATGCACATATGGGCATTTGCTTACATAAATGGTATTTATATATATATTTTAAAGTTGCTTAGATTACCTAAATATTACACAGAAATTACAGGGATTCCCATGTTCCCCACTTTCATCACCTTCCACTTCATCCCACCCAAACACACTTCATCAGTGTGGCACACCACCCACAATGGATATACACATCCTGGGTCCTTGTCACCAAGCATAGTTCACAGTTCACATTGTAGACCACACTCCCACACAGTTCTGCATGGTATATGCCGATGTAAAATGGCCTTCATCCATCACCACAACTCCACTCAGGACAACCCCCATGTCCCGAAAAAGCCCCTGTATTTCAACTTCCCTTTTCCTCACTGCCTCAAAAGCATCCAGCAGCCACCCGTTCTTCCTCACTCTTATAATTTCTTCCATTACTTGATTCACGATATGTCTACAACAGAATACCCTTAAGCCCATTCTAGTCCATTGCTCTTCCTCCAATTCTAAGGGGACTTGGATGGTTGTTTCCACTCCACCTCCAAGTGAGAGAGGGCTTATATCCCATGGATACATTGGATGGGATTATCCTGCCTGCAGTTGCAGGCCTTCTCTGTTCCCTAGGATGACCATTGCCCATCACCGTCTCCTCACCAGGTGACTTGGAAGTGTCATTTGAGCTGTAGGGTAGGAGTTGCAGCTCCACCAAGATTCCAGGCACAGCTGTCACATAGATAGGTCAGAGACTCCAGTCTCTGGAAATACACCTGTAAACTCCAGCATCATATGTAGGTTTGAATAGAAGGGACTGATGGACACTGTGCAGGGAGGGCTTATTTGAGTCCATCTCTGTCACTCTCAGGAGCACAGATTCCAAAGTAGAGCCCACAAATAAGGCATCAATCTCTGGGGCTATCCACCTTTAGGTAGGACCTGGGTGTCTCCAGAGCCCTCAGGAGCCCCTCTGTGTGGGTTGATATCCACTTTGGTGTACTATGAGATCCTACTGAGGTGTGTTTAAGAGTTACCTCTGGGATGACTTCCTGACTCTCTTTGAAATCACTTAGCCACATGAACCCATTTCTCTTTACCTTTTCCCCATTTATTCAAGGTCTTTTTCCAATCACATTGCCAGTTGGCACTTGGTATTTATCCCTCATTGCCAGGGAAGCTCATCCCCAGGGCTCATGTCCCATGTTGGGGGAAAGGTAATGCATTCCTATCTGAGTTTGGCTTAGAGCGAGGCCACATTTGAGCAACAAAGAGCCTCTCAGTTCACAAACCTTAGTCACCCCATAACAGTAGGCTAAGTTTCAACTACAAGAGCAAAGACTCATAAGGCTAGTTTTCAATAACAAGAACCCATCAGTGGCCAATCCTCCTTTGCCAGACAATGCTCATGCACTCAGGGGACTCTTGTTGCCCCCTTGAAGAAAGTGGGAGTGCTCTCCAGGCTGTGAGTTCAGATTCCCTCATTACTGAGTGATTGTCTACCCACCATGACCATGCCCCATCCATTGATCATTTGAACAATTTCATATATCATTCATGTATTTTTAGATGAACTTATTCCCATGAATCCCTCATTCCAGACACCCCCCACAATAATCCTCTGCAGCCCCCATTGTAACCCTTCTGTGATCTAAAACTTCCTTGAACATGGAGCCCATATAATAACCAAATACAATTAATAGGATAGAGAAATAATAATGATAAGCTTAAATGCAACGGATAAATGTAAGGAAAGTCAGAGGGAAAAATGGTAAACTAAAAATAAAATATAATTAGCAGATTGGGACATTCAAAAAAATGGAAAAAATCTTTTTTTTTAAAAGTATTCTTTTTTTTCTTTATTACTGTATTATCAGATGTGTAGTGGACTGTGACACCTTTCCCTTCTCATTCCCGATTTTCTCCCAAATTTTCATTTAATTTTCAAAGACGTTTTAGGTCACAGCAAAGTCACACATGGAATACTAGAGGCTCTCACATACCCAAACTCCCTCCCCCTTCCCCACCCCATATAAAAACCTATTTTAAAAATGGATGTTAGATGAAGATACTATCTTAATTATACTGAGTAAAGAACAATCAATTAAAAACATTTATGCTGTTTTATCATTATGTTTTATAATATAACTTACAATTTATAATTTAGTCCTTTGTTCTTTTCCTCAAACAAATTAGTATATAACATGAAAATATTACAGTTGTTTAGATAAAAATGTGAATACAACCAAAGTATTATAAATATTTGGCCAATCATAAAGATATGCACTTTTTCATTAACAAATTGTTAATTAAAATTCTAAGGGAAAATTTTGAAAAAATGGATAAATTATAATTTAAAGTAAAAAGAATTGTGCTCTGGAATAGAGTTTTTGATAACCAATTGATTTGCTTGTCAAAGAAACAGTCACAATTACTTCAGATGAGGTACACAACATATATGATAATTTTGAATTCATATATTATTAGAAAATGTAAATGTATTTCTGTGATAAGTGTGAGGGAAAATTATTAAAAAACGATGGTTAAGATCTCCTTTAAAAGCCTGGAGAGCTCTGCCACAATCTCCAAGGGAGCAGCAATAGTCCTCTGAGTGTAGGGACAGTGCCTGTCAAAATAGGATGACCCACTGATGTGTTTTTTTTTTTTTAATTGATGACAACCCTTGTGAGTTTTTGCTCTTGTAAATGAGACTTAGCCTGCAGTTGTGGGGTGCCTAAGGGTTGCCACCTGAGAGCCTCCTTGTTGCTCAAATGTGGCCTCTCTCTAAGCCAAACTCAGCATATGATTGCATTACCTTCCGCCCAACGTGGGACATGACTCCTGGGGATGAGCCTCCCTGGCAATGAGGGATTAATACCAAGTGCCAACTGGCAGCTTTGTGCAGTGGCAGTATCGTAGCCAATGAGGTTAATCCGAGGCACGATTATTGCTAATTGAAAACTTTTCCCAAGTGCCAACTGGCAACACAACTGGAAAAAGACCTTGAATAAAAGGGGGAAACTGTAAAGACAAATGAGTTCAAGTGGCTAAGAGACTTCAAAGAGAGTCGGGAAGTCATCCCAGAGGTAACTCTTACGCACACCTCAGTAGGAGCTCATAGAACATCTAAGTGCCTATCACCCCACTCAGTGGGGTTCCTGAGAGCTC
>JAKSZT010053859.1:0-40654 GCA_026826555.1 Tolypeutes matacus | reverse complement strand
AGTAGTTTGGGTAGGATAGACATCTTGATGATGTTTAGTCTTCCTATCCATGAACAAGGAATATTTTTCCATTTATTTAAATCTACTTTGATTTCCTTTAACAGTGTTTTGTAGTTTTCCGTATATAAGTCCTTTACATCTTTAGTTAAATTTATTCCTAGGTATTTGATTATTTTAGTTACTATTGTAAATGGCATTTTATCTTGAGTTCCTACTCTGATTGCTCATTTGGTGTACAGAAATGCTACTGATTTTTGAGCATTGATCTTATAGCTGGCAACATTACTGAAATCCTTTATGAGTTCCAGAAGCTTTGTTGTAGCTTTCTCTGGGCTTTATATGTATAGGATCATTTCGTCTGGAAATAATGAAATATTTAATTCTTCTTTTCCCAACTGGATGTCTTTTTTTTTTTTTAATTATGGGTAAAAATCAAAATTCTCACAATACATACAAACATTTGCAAAATGATATATAAATATATATGCATATATGTGTATTTGCTTACAGAAATGTTATTTATATATATATATATACATATATTTTAAGAGGTGCTTAGATTACCCTTTTCTTGACTCATTGCTCGAGCAAATACTTCTAAGACTATGTTAAATAAGAATGGTGATAGTGGGCATCCTTGTCTTGCTCCCGATCTCAGAGGGAAGGCTTTTAGGATTTCTCCATTGAAGATGAGTTAGGTTTGGGTTTTTCATATATACCCTTTATCATATACAGAAAATTTCCTTCTATTCCTATCTGTTGCCGGGTTTTTCTCAAGATAGAGTTTTGTATTTTGTCAAATGCTTTTTTTGCATTATAGAGATGATCATGTGTTTTGCTTCTTACTGTTTGTTATGTGGTGTATTACATTGATTGATTTTCTTATATTGAACCATCCTTGCAAACCTGGGATGAAACTCACTTGGTCAGGATGTATAATCCTTTTGATATGTTGTTTAATGCTATTATCATGTATTTTGTTGAGGATTTTGGCATCTTGTTTCATTAGAGAAATTGACCTCTAATTTTCCTTTCTAGTGGTATCTTTGGTTTTGGTATTAGGGTAATGTTGGCATTGTAGACTGAGTTAGGCTGTATACATTCTATTTCTTTTCTTTGGAAGAGCTTAAGTAGAGTTGCCATTAACTCTTTCTGGAATGTCTGGTAGAATTCAGCTGTGAAACCATCTGGTGCTGGGCTCTTCTTAGTTGAGAGGTTTTTGATGACTGAGTCTATCTCCTTACCGTAGTTGCACTGTTGACAACATCAATTCCTTCTTTCATCAATGTAGGCTGTTTGTGAGTTTCTAGAAACTTGTCCATTTCCTCTAAATTATCATTCTTGTTGGCATATAATTTTTCAAATTATCCTCTTATGATTCTCTTCATTTCCGTGGGGTCAGTAGTTATATCCCCTTCCTCAATCCTTATATTGTGCATTTGCATCTGTTCTCTCTTTTTCTTTGTTAGTCTGGTGAAGGGTTTGTCAATTTTATTGATATTCTCGAAAACAAGCTTTTGGTTTTGTTTATTTTTTCTAGTTCTTTCTTATTCTCTATTTCATTTACTTCTGCTGTAATCTTTGTTATTTCCTTCATTCTACTTCCTTTAGGTAGATTTGTTGTTGTTTTTCCACTTCCTCCAAGCGTGGAGTAAGGTCTTCAATTTTAGCTCTTTCATCTTTTTTAATATATTTATTTATGGCTATGAACTTCCGTCTCAGGATAGCATTCCCTGCATCTCATAGGTTTTGATATGTTGTGTTGTCATTTTCATTAGTTTCAAGGTAGTTACTGATTTCTTTTGAGATTTCCTCCTTGACCCACTGTTTGTCTAAGAATGTGTTGTTTAACTTCCATATCCTTGTGCCTAACCTGTTTCTCTGGCCCTTAGTGATTTCCAATTTAATTTCCATTGTCACCAGAGAAATTACTTTGTATAATCTCAATCTTTCTGAATTCATTGAGAGTATTTCTGTGGCCAGCATGTGGTCTATCTTGGAGTATGATCCATGTGCACTGGAGAAGAATATAAATCCAGATGTATTAGGGTTTATTGGTCTGTATATGTCTGTTAAGCCCAGGTCCACTAATGTATTGTTGAGAGTCTTTGTTTCTTTGGTGATTCTCTGTCCAGATGTTCTGTCTAATGATGATAATGGTGTATTTAACTCCACTGATATAATTGTTGAGGCATTTATTTCTCTGCTTTGCTTCCAGAGATTGCCTCATGATTTTTAAGGCACACCGATTAGCTGTTTAAATGTATATGATTGTTCATTCTTCTTGAGAGACTACCCCATTTACTAATATATAGTGCCCATCTTTGTCTGTTAAATTAATCTTGCATTTATAGTCTAATTTGTCT
This sequence comes from Tolypeutes matacus, assembly GCA_026826555.1. Classification (NCBI taxonomy): domain Eukaryota; kingdom Metazoa; phylum Chordata; class Mammalia; order Cingulata; family Chlamyphoridae; genus Tolypeutes; species Tolypeutes matacus. Next base: position 38,288 of record JAKSZT010053859.1, on the reverse strand, counting down.
GATATTAGAGTAGTTAATCCTGCACTTTAATGTGTATTGTTAGCTTGTGTAATTATTTTCCAGCCATTTACTTTCAGCCTCCTTGAATCGCTCTGTTGTACGTGAGTTTCTTATAGACAGCATATTGATGGATCATATTTCTTTATCCATTTTGCCAATCTGTGTCTCTTGAGTGGTAAATTTAATCCATTTACCTTCAGTGTTATTACTCGCAATGAATTCCTTACTTCAGCCATATTTTCTTTGGATTAACGTATATCATGTGTTGTTTTGTTTCTGTTCTGTTTTTTTGTGATTTTTTAAGCTCTCCTAACTCTTGGTTTTTCCTTTCACCTTGTAGAACTTCCTTTAGTATTTCTTGAAGCACCAGTTTATTATTGACATACTCTCTTAATTTCTGATTATATGTGAATATTTTGGACTCTCCATCATTTTTGAATGTCAGTTTTGCTGGATACAGTATTTGTGGCTGAAATTTGTTTTCTTTTAGAACTTTGACTATGTCATACCACTGTCTTCTTTCCTCCATGGTTTCAGATGAGAAATCAGCACTTAATCATATTGTGTGCCCCCTGTATGTGATGGTTCTCTTTTCTCTTGCTGCCTTGAGTATAATCTCTTTTTCTTGAACATTGGACATTTTGACAAATATTTTTCTTGGTGTTGGCCTATTGGGATTTATACTAATAGGGGTGCTCTTTGCGTCCTGAATCTGCACATCCATTCTCTCTCAATAGGGTTGGGATGATTTCAGCCATTATTTCCTTCAACACTCCTTCTGTTCCCTTTCCCTTCTCTTCTCCTTCTGGGATGCCCATAATGCATATGTTTGCATGTTTTGTGTTGTCAGTTAAATCCCTGAGTTCCTGCTGGAATTTTTTAAATAATTTTTTATCTATCTATTCTACTATCTGATTTCAGCTGTATTGTTTTCCACATCACTAATACTTTCTTCTGCCTTTTCAAATCTGCTGTTATGTGAATCCAGCATCCTTTGGATTTCTTGGATTGCCATTGATCACAATCATATTTGTTGTCTCTTTGTGTAAGTTTACAATTTCTTCACTATGTTCTCCCAGTGTCTTCTTTATATCCTTAATTTCTACCTTCACTTCACTAAGTTTGTTCATGACATTTGTTTTGGAATGTTTGATTAGTTGTTTGATGTTCTGCATATATTCTTGTTTTTTGGTTTGTTCATTGGAGTGGTCCATGTCTTCCTTTTTCTCAGTGTGCTTTGTAATTTTCTATTGCCCTCTAGTCATCATTTTATCTTGCTGGGTTTATTCAGTTGATTAGCTTCTCTAACTCTTCTCATGTTGTATTTAGTTGGTGTTCCTCTGTGGGTGTTAAGTTTTCTCTTTGACACTTTTTCTTCTTATTTTGTTTCCTTGCTTATTGCTATGTTACCTTGCAGGCAAAAAATTAGTGCCAGAGGGTTTGAACAATGTGAGAAAGGATGAAGGATAATAGTAATATTGATAAAAGTTACAAGAGGGGCCAAATAGGACTTAGTGAAATGAATATTTAACTTCCGTAGGCAGTGTACAGTAATAGGAAAAAAAGTAGAGTAGCTACCATGGCCTGGAAAACCATATAGTAGAATATATATATAATGATTTAAAATGCCAGAATGATGAAGAGGGAGAGAAAGAGTAAGAAAAACTAAAAGGAAAAAAACTAATATTAATAAAATAAGAAGTAAACAAAATAAATAGAATAGAATTTGGCACCCTTATGTTGTGGGCAAATGAAAAAACATGGTGTCTAATAACCACAACAGAAAGCAGAAGGCAGAGAGATGAAGGAAGGTTAAGAGATAGCTTGGGATACAATATCAATATAGACAGAGAATGGGAAATCAGTGAAGAAGCAGAACAGCAAAGAAGAGTCAAGCTAGCAGCACCTAATTTTTTTAAAAAATGAAGGAATACAGAAAGGGGGCAGGAAAGAAGAAAGAAAAGCAAAAGACAACAAATAGAAAAAGCAAACAACCACACCAGCAAGCGGTCAAACAAAGCTAAGGACAAAGTGTTCCTTCTAGGATCCTTGCTGATCTTCTCAGCCTCCTTGTGTTTGTTAATTTCCCTTCCGGGTTCTCTCTGCAGGTTTTGGGGCAGATATTTTGGTATTAAACTGAATTAAGAACCAGAATTCATTTTTTAAGTGACTGTCTTCTTTTATTGGTGATATAGAGGACCCAAAAGACGTCATCTGCTGGATTTCCCCCCTTCACTGAGGGGACTCTAAATAGGCTCGTGGAAACTAATCAAGCCCTTCTCACTTCCTTGCCTCTCCATGGGTATGAAGCTATGATTCTTGTCAGGGCAGAGCAATAAAATAAGTTCACTCTGCCCCCTCTGGGGCCTGGTTTCAGTGTCAGCAGGCTTCTGGGTAAATCAGGTTTCCTCAGCAATTTCCCCTCTACCCTCATCCTGGCACTGTTTCAAGCCAGGTTTTCTGATCCCTGAATCTATGAGGGGGTCCAGGCAGCCAAATATACAGAAGTTAAAACCCTCTTCACCTTCTGTCAGAGCCCTCCCTTCCTCAGTGTATGCTGCCACAAACCGGGAGCATGAGACGTGGTTACAGGATTCATGGTTCAAACCAGCCATTTTCCCTGTGCGTGGGGCTCAGCCATCTGTGTTAACCACCACAGGCAGGCTCAAAACTCAAGAATACCCACCATTCCCTCCACGCCATTGATCTGCACCCTGGTAAGTAACCCAAGCTTCTCACTCCGTGAGCCCACAGCAGACCCTTGTGCAGGACCCTGCCTGCTATTGGCCATCTCCAGAGAGCTAGTCAGTGAGTATCCTCCTAAAATGATGCCAACTTGCCCCTCTCCTGTAGCACTTTCTTATAAGGCACCCGAATGGTTTACATTTTTTCAGTTTCTTAACCTGATTCTGATGTGGATTCAAGTTTAACAGCCACTGAGCTACAGTTTCCTGATTTCTACTTAAATCCAATTTGACTTATTATTTTAAATCAGAAATGATCCTTTCATAATAATATGATATATTTTAATCTCAAGTATTTTAAGAAGTTAGTAAATTTATTTATATTTTTAAATTGTACTCCAATATTTTTCTCATATGTGATAAGGTATGGGATGAATGAAACAATAGAATTCTTGTATTTACAAACAGAAATGTGTACCCAAAAAAATCTGCCAATGCAGATAATTCTGAGGAGGGAGGTTGAGACAAGATAAGGAATTTTAGTGTTTGTCATAAGAGACATAAATTATTTTTATATTATTTGCATGGATAATTTGGTTATAATTTAAAAGAAATTATGAATATAGTACACAACGAAATCATACAAATTGGTTGAATTGAAGATATTAATTTGTATCTGCAACATTCCTGGGTGGGCACTTCCCCTCACACTTTGGAAATATAGTCACCCATAAAGGAAAACTGCTCTCATCCCTGGGACCCTTCCACGCTGCCTGGATGGGTGGAGGCCACCATCAGCAGCAGTTAGCACAGAACACAAGGAGCATGTATGCAAACATGTGACGGTCACACTGCTTTCTACATGTTTCTGGTTATAGGGCTGTTAGCACCACAGCAGAAGATGGACTTCCTGCTGCTTCCTCCTCAGGGAAGACCGGCCAGAGTGACTCACTTCATTAACTGAGGCTGTGAGTGCTGAGCAAGGCTTTCTCCCTATCCTCCTTTGTACATCCAGAACCTATGATGATGGTTTTCGCTGGGGTTCTGAGAGTTTCATTCCAGAAAAGGACATTCCCTCTCTGGATTGAGTAACAGCAATAAACATGTGTTACTTTACAGCTTCTTAAGTTGTTCATCAGCTTTTTCCCATCCAACCCCTCCATTCTCCTCTGAGATTGAATAAGTCTGCATCATTTCAACACTGTTAAAAATATGTTGAAAATTTAATATTAAATTATTCTGTGAAGTATCTGGCATTGACACCCTCTGAGGTTTTCTGCAAACATTGCACTGTCTCATAACCTCACTTCTATTCTTGTCAGCTCTAGGTCCCAAAACTTTCTAAGATTTCTATATATTCATTAGGGTCACTGTCCTAGTGATGCTCATTCTGGTGATGTTATTGCTGTAGCCAATGCTGTAATGTGAGTTTGACATTTCCTTCCTGTCACCAACAGCTTTCATCTTGGCATTTCTTTCTTTAGCTGCCCCAAGATTGGAAAAGGTGAATGTCGATCTAGAAGCAGGAGACAAGAATATGTACCTGAGAACTAGGAGCAGTACAGTAAGAGCAACCTCCTCAGAAGGTCAATGCTGGAGGCAAAGGGAAGGAGGGAATGGCAAAAGGAGCAGAGGCAGGTAGTCTCCTCTCTGTGCCCTGACTCCTCTGTGCACAAGACCCCAGGTCACATGCTTTTATCTCACCCTGCACACCTGGCCAACACCTACCTGAGACAGGTACATCATACTGGAGCATCTGTGACATTATACTAGTCCCCAAACCTTGTGACTCCCCTGCATGACTCCTTGTCTTGCAGGCCTTGCTGCCCAAGAGCACTTCCCCATCCATCTTACCAGAACTATTTCCTGCTTTGTCTGCAGACAACCACAGTTTACTGGTGAATTCACTGGGCAGCAGCATCACACTGTCACTTGGGAAGAGTGGATCTCTCCATACCTGTGGCTCTAGCTGTTTGAGTTTGCTAAGTCCTGCCAATGCAAAATACCAGAAATAGGATTCGGTTTATTGGAACTTATTAGGGTTAAGCTTACAGTTCTGAGGCTGAGAAAATGTCCAAAATCAAGGCATCATCAAAAATGCTGTATTAAGAAGGTTCAGCTGCAGCTGCACTCCTCTCAAGGGAAAATGTTGGGCCTGCCTGTCTCTCTCTGCCTTCTCCTCCACACACACACTTTCTCCCAGAGCTCAGCACTGGGCCATCAGACACAATTGTTCACACCACTCCCTTCTCCTCTTGCTTTGATGTCTTCAGCTTCAATCTGCCCCATGACTCCAGCCCCTAGCCTCTCCCTCAGCCTCTCAGGGTTTCTGTGTCTCTCAACAGATGTAGGAGATCCTAGAGCACTCTCCCACATGGCAGGGTAAACATGCTGCACTTTTTCTCTGTGTGTTCCATGTATGTAAGATTTCAGCACAATTACTGGGGTCCATCCTGGTGCCGGAAATCTAATCAGAAGACCTTAACTATACTAAAGAAATATAACAAAAAGTGACCTAATCAAAATGTCCCTTATCTGAATCTAACCTAACATCCTACATACAAAAGGCTTACACACACAGCAATGGGCTAGTAAGATCATACTGTTCTTGTGTTAACTCAAGTCTCAAACAAGTGTATTAACCCAGGGCACAGGGTTAAGGAGGGGTCTCCTAATTCTGGGAGAAATGGTAACTCATGAAGCAGTGGCTGTACTTTGAGTGTAACCATCATTGAGCAAAATGATGTGCTGACCACCATTGCAATGGTCCCTAGAATGGTCCTAAGAAGAACTTAATATACTGTGCTTTCTCCACCAAATCTTATCTCCAAAATCACTTGTGTAACTCAGAAAGGTGTGCCTTTATTCCTTTTCCCAGTGCCAGAGCGCACAGATTTTGCCTGGTGGATGGGATGCAGGAAGCAGGGTGTACAAATGAAAGCTCCTAATTTTTTCCCCAAAGAACTGAATGCCTTATGACAGAATGGAGAATTTCAACCCTAAATTTGCTCTCAAAAGCAGTGGGGATCTTAGGAGTCTGATATTAAATTCATCTCAATCCTTCAGGAGGAAGTGAAATAAACACTTTTAAAGATGTGTAAAAACACATAAAGTGTACTAGCACCAACTCACTTAAAAATAAATGTAAAAGCTTACAGTTCTTAGGCTGTGAAAATGTCCAATTCAAAGCATCACCAAAAATTAATAATGGTCAGTGGCTGCTAGAATCCTGCCAAGACAACATATTTTGCCTGCCTGTCTCTCTCTGCCTTCTCTTCCCAACATACTTTCTCCCTGTGCTCAGCAATGGGCCATCAGATACAATTCCTTGCACCTAACCCTTCTCCTCTGACCTCTTTATCTTTAGCTTCAGGCTGCTCAATGACTCTAGCCCCATGCCTCTCTGTCAGACTTCCAGGGATTCTGTGTCTCTCCACAGCTGTAGGAGATCCTGGAGCTCTCTACAACTGGGTAAACATGGCAGCACTCTTTCTCTGTTCCATGTATGTAGGACTTCAGCACAATGATTGGGGTCCATCCTGGTGCCTGAAAACTAATCAGAGGCCCTCAACTAAACTAAAGCATTTTAACAAAAAGTGCCCTAATTGAATGTTCACTTATCTGAATCTAACCAAAATGTCTTACATAAAAAAGGCTTACACACACAGCAATAGGTTAGTAAGAACACACTTCTCTGGCATCCACACAAGATGCAAATGATGGTGTTAGCAGAGCTTAGGGAGCAGGAAGGGTCTCTTAAGTCTGAGAGAAATGGGAACTCAAGAAGCAGTGGCTGTATTTTGGGTGTGGCAATCATTGAGCAAAATGGGGTGCTGACCACCATTGCACTGGTCTCAGAAATGTCCCAAGATAAACTCAATATACTGTGCATTCTCCACCAAATCTTAGCTCCAGAATCAGTTGTGTAACTCAGAGAGTTGTGCCATCATTCTCATCGCCAGAACAAGAGCCCACAGATTATGATTGGGGGGGGCAGGAAGCAGGTTGTAAAACTGAAAGCCGCTAATTTCTTCTCTAAATAACTGATTACATTTACAACAGAATGGAGAAATTCAACACTAAGGGTGCTCTCAAAAGCAGTGGAGATTGTAGAGGGCCTGAGTTTTAATTCATTTCAATCCTTCTTGAAGTAGTGAAATGTATATTTTTAGAGATGAGAAAAAAATTAATAAAGTTTGCGAGCAGCAATTCAGTTTAAAAAAATTCTTCAGACAGAAAAAAATATTCTCAGAAGGTTCAAGATTCAGGATGGATTGAAGAACAATATCTGTTAATAAAACTCATATACCGAAATGACTATTGAATTGATAAAGTAATAATGGTATCCGTGGCCTAGGACATCAATAAAGGGTTCCAATACACCATAAAATAATATATATCATGAGATGGGTAGATGGATATGTAGCAGTTTGATGTCCTTATGAGTTCGAGAAATGTATATGGGATGATTTCTGTTAATCTGGGCATGATTAAGTTCTGATTAGGACATTGACTGGGCCACAGTTGTTAGGGCATTTGAGCCCCACCCATTGGTGGGTGGGGTCTCAAACATAAGAAGACATGGCAATGGACAAAATTGTAGCCATTTTTGGATGTTGGAGTTCTGATTAGCAATGACAGGAGGCTCCATGGAAAAGAGACAAGCCATTCACCAGACAGTTCACAGTTGACCTTGTGGAGACAGGCAAAGCTTAGAGAGCCTCATAGTCTAGAGCTGACCTTGAGGAGGAAACAGTGGAACTGAGCACAGGGACAAAGGGAGCCCTGAGAAGAGAGGAACCCAATAACCCTGAACACTGGCAAATGTCGGCAGCTGTCTTGCTCCAAGACTGTGTAACAGACTTTAGTTAAGGAAGAAACTTATGCTTTAAGTCCTGGTAAATGGAAGCTTCTACTCCAAATAAATAGGCTCAATAAAGTCCAAGAGATTTCTGGTATTTTGCATCAGCACCACTTTGTCTGACTAATACCGGATATAAAATGCTTTAAAACACATTATTTGGAAGTCAATAACAAATAATAAGTGCAGATTTGGGAAGGCAAGCAAAAGTGTTTTAATTTCCATGGTAAAGTTTTCAGAAAATTAAATAGTACATCTCATCTAAATAAATAGGATGGAAAATATTGAATAAAAATAGTCAGTCCAAAACAAAGTGTTCAGGATTTCCTGGGTTGCTATTTTGGCCTTTGTTCTGGGTCCACCTTACTCGTGCATCTTTGGAAGCTGTAGCTTTCTTATCCTTCAGAAAGCTGACTGTTCCAGGGTAGATTTATGTGGTGTTGTTTTGTCCCCATCATTAGTCAAGTACTGTATCACTTCCCAATTTCCTAGTTATGAAGTCACCATAAATGTGATGCTCATTTAAAGCAAGAGCCATGAATGATAGAACAAATAAAAATGAGATATTGTTGCACTTTCCAAATTGGACACTTAGTTGATTGATATTTGATATTTCCTATTTTTTAATGAATGCATTCAATGCTATAAATTTCCCTCTAAGCACTGTTTTTGGTGCATCCCACAAACTATGAAGAAGCATAGGACTTTAAGAAGCAGAAAGAACCACACAACAAAAGGATTGTGTGTGAAGCTATATCCACTTCCACAACAGTACAGACTTAAGAAGAAGGAAGAGAATGTAAGAAATTTGGGAAAATCTTTTTTTGACCACAAGCAATATTTCCTCAAAATAACACTTCTATTAATGTAACTTCACTTGGAAGGAATTTGCATTATGCTTACCTAAGCATGAGGGAAATCTATGTAAGGAAAAAAGAATAAAGATAATGAGTTTTGCCAGTTTACCCCACATGGTAGTCCTCCCTTTAATTGTAATGAGTGTGAAGTTTTCTTGTAAATTCAACCTCATGAGATAACTGAGAATTAATCCATCAGAGAAACCACTTGGTATTTCACGAATTTGGAAGTCCAGAGTCACATCAAATAAATATTCAGGAGTAAAACCGTGTATATGTAAGGAATATTGGAAATCCTTCACCAGACATAAAATCTCATTGAGCATGAAATATTCATACATTAGATACTATTGTAATGAACATGGGAATGCTTCCATCTGAAATAATACCTAATGGTATATGAAAAAATACAAACTAGAGAGAAACCATAAGTGTGTCCTGAATGTAGGCTGCTCTTTACCATCATTTTTTACTCCTCATTTTAGAAGCCGTACAAGGCAACAAAGATAGAAATCTCATACATGTGGGAACGTTTCAACCTCATGGGGAAGTTCCTTATTCATCAGAAATTTCTTACTGAATAGATATGTGTGGGAAAGCTTTAATTCAAATGTCAAATCTCAGATACAAAAGATTTCCTACTGCATAAAACCCTATGCATGTAAGGTATGTGAAAAAGCCTTTAGGTACAAATCATACCTCACAGAACACGAAAAACTCGTATTGGAGAGAAACAAAAAAAAATGTAAAGAGTGCACAAATGCCTTCAGGCAAAAGCAATATTTTATTAAATATCAGAGCATTCATTCTGGAGAAAAAACCTATATATGCAATGAATGTGGAAATAACTTCAACCAGAAGGAAAATCTCGTTCACCATCTCAGAATATACACTGAAGAGAAACCCAATGAATATCGTGTATGTGGGAAAGCTTTCATTCAGAAATCAAACCTCATTACACAACAGACAAGACAAAGTGGAGAGAAACCCTATATATGTAAGGAATGTAGGAAAGCCTTCAGGAGCAAATCAAATCTCACTGACATGAGAAAATTTATAGCATAGGGAAATCCTATATGTAAGGAATTTGGAATGGCCTTCAGCCCGAGAAAGTATCTCATTAAACATTACAACTTTCATACTGCAGAGAAACCCTGTGAATATAATGAATGTGAATCACCAAAGTATATCCACCTCCATCTGTGCAACTTGTTGCCAATCCTTTAAGGAAGAGGTTGTGACTGTGCAGTTCGGGATGAATTTCTTCTCTTGCAAAAGTGCACTTGCAGTTTTTTCTTTGATCTGCTTGTCCTACATCTTCTTCCACACTCATCTGTGTTCAATTTGTTACCACTAATTTATGCATCAGAACTCGCTATTTCTTTTAATTTATGTAAAGATGGGCTTTCCACTTATTTAAAATTATCCTGGTCGTTTTCACTGATTCTTCAATCCATTACATTCTGGGTAAGCATTTAAAAACTTACCATTTTAAAAATAATGCTGCCCTTTATTGTAGCATTTTCTTCCTTTTTTTAATTGTTGGTCAAAATCAAAATTTTCACAATACATATTAATATTTATAAAGTGATATATTAATATATATGCACATATGTGCATTTGATTACATAAATGGTATATATATATATATATGTTGCTTAGATTACCTAAATATTACACAGAAATTATAGCAATTCCCGTGTTCCCCACCTTCATCACCTCCCACTTCATCCCACCCAAACATCCTTCATCAGTGTGGCACATCACCAGCAATGGATATAATACACCCTGGGGCCTTGTCACCAAGCATAGATCACAGTTCACATTGTAGACAAAGCTCTCTCCCACACAGTTCTGCATGGTATATGCTGATGTAAATTGGCCTACATCTGTCACCACAACGCCACACAATATTTCAACTGTACTTTCCCTCCCTGCCCCAAAAGCATCCAGCAGCCACTGGCTCCACCTCACTCTTATAATTTCTTCCATTCCTTGAATCATGATATGTCTACAACAGATTATCCTTAAGTCCACTCTAGTCCATTGCTTCTCCCCCAATCCTGAGGGGACTGTGATGGTGATTTCCACTCCACCACCAAGTGAGGGAGTGCTTATATCCCATGGATACAGTGGATGGGATTATCCTGCCTGCAGCTTCAGGCCCTCTCCATTCCTTGGGATGGCCATTACCCATCGTCATCTCCTTGCCAGGTGACTTGGATGTGTCCTTTGAGCTGTAGGGTACGAGTTGCAGCTCCACCGAGATTCCAGACACAGATGGCACATAGGTAGGCCAGAGACTCCAGTCTCTGGGAGTACACCTGAAAACTCCAGCATCATATATAGGTTTCAATAGAAGGGACTGATGGACCACGTGGAGGGAGGGCTTATTTGAGTCGAAATCTGTCACTCTCAGAAGCACAGATTCCTAAGTAGAGCCCACTAATAAGGCATAAATCTGTGGGGCTACTCCACTTAGGTAGGACCTGGGTGTCTCCAAAGACCTCAGGAGCCCCTCTATGTGGGGTGATATCCACTTGGTGTTCTATGAGATCTTACTGAGGTGTGCATAAGAGTTACCTCTGGGATGACCTCCTGACTCTCTTTGAAGTCTTTTAGCCACATGAACCCATTTCTCTTTACCTTTTCCCCATTTTTTCAAGGTCTTTTTCCAATCATGTTGCCAGTTGGCACTTGGTATTTATCCCTAGTTGCCAAGGAGGCTCATCCCTGGGAGTCGTGTCCCATGTTGGGGGGATGGTAATGCATTCATATGCTGTGTTTGGCTTAGAGCAAGGCCATATTTGAGCAACAAAGAGCCTCTCAGGATGCAACACTTAGGCACCCCATAACAGTAGGATAAGTTGCAATTACAAGAGCAAAGACTCATGAGATTAGTCACCAATAAGAAGAACCAATCAGTGGGCCATCCTCTTTTGCCAGACACAGTTCCTGCACTGAGGGGCCTCTTGCAGCTCCCTTGGAGAACGTGGCAGATCTCTCCAGGCTGGGAATTCAGATTCCCTCATTTATTTAGTGGTTGCCTACTCACCATGAACATGCCCCATCCCTTGATCATTTGAACAATTTTATATATCTTTCATATATATTGAGAAGAACATACTCCCATGAATCCCCCATCCCAGACACCCCCCACCAATGATCCTCTGCAGACCCCATTGAAATCCTTCTGTAATCTAAACCTTCCTTGGCCATGAAGACCATATAATAACCAAATGCAAGTAGTATGACAAAGTAATAATAGGGATAAGCTTAAATGCAAAGGATAAGTACAAGGAAACTCAGAAGAAAAAAACACTAATCTAAAAATAAAATATAATTAGCAGATAGGGGCATTCAAAAAATGGGAAAGAAAAACAAAAAATATTCCTTTATAAAAAAATTATTTTTTTCCTTTTATCATTGTATTATCAGATGTCTAGTGTAACATAACACCTTCCCCCTCTTATTCCCCAGTGCCTCCCATATTTTCATTAATTTTCAAAGATGTTTTAGGTCACAGCAAAGTCACACACAGAATACTAGAGACTCTCACATACCCTACCTCCCTCTCACTTCCCCACCCCATATTAAACCTTTTTTAAAAATATATGTTAACATTGTTATAACTCTTATACAGATAGTAAAACATAGCAACTAAACATTGTCAATGGTTTACACTATAATTTACAATTTAGACGGTACAGTTTTTTTTTTATTTATTATGGGTAAAAATCAAAATTCTCACAATACATACAAACATTTGCAAAATGATATATAAATATATATGCATATATGTGTATTTGCTTACAAAAATGTTATTTATATATATATATATATACATATATTTTAAGAGGTGCTTAGATTACCTAAAATATTACACGGAACCCACTGGGATTCCCATGTTGCCCACCTCCCACACCTCCCACCACAACCCACACAAACATCTCCCACAGTGTGGCCCACCAACCTCAATGAACTTACACATCCTGGAGCCTTGCTACCAACCATAGACCACAGTTCACACTGTAGACCACACTCTCTCCCACTCATTTTTGATGATATTTACCATGTCCTCTGTCCATTACTGTAAGGTAATAAAAAACATTCCCATGACCACTATATACCCCATTTGATCTTAACTGTTCCTTCCTACCCATCCTCCTGGAGCATATGACACTCCCCTGTCTTGACTCATGGAATAACAAGATTCATAATTACATGACATGTGTATTCCAACTGGTCCTTCCTAATCTACCCACCTGTCAAACCTTTACCACCAAATGCAGTCATGTCACTATCCATCTGCCCTATCCTTCATTATGCAACTGTACGCTATCCCTTTACCATAGATTATGTCCATATGGGTGATGGCTCATAGCCTACTCTTCCATTTTTCTCTCTTGTTAACCTATTTTTCAGACAGTGGTTCTCAGAGACTGCTCACTTTCTTCAGTTCAAATCATTGAAGGCATATACTGTTCATCTTTCAATGCCTGGCTTGATTCCCTCAACCTATGGTCTTCAAGATTCATCCATGTTTTCCGTGTGTCAGCACTTTATTCCTTCTTACAACTGAGTAATATTCCATTGTATATATGTACCACATTTTGCTTATCCATTCATCGGTAGACGGGCACCAGGGCTGATTCCAACTAATGGCAATGGTGAACAATGCTGCTATGAACATTGGAGTGCATATATCTGTTGGTGTGTTTGCTTTCAGTTCTTCTGGGTATATACCCAGCAGTGGAATTGCTGGATCATACAGAAGATCTATTATTAGTTTTCTGAGGAACCACCAAATTGTCTTCCACAGTGGCTAGATCATTCCACAATCCCACCAGCAGCGGATGAGGGTTCCTATTCCTCCACATCCTCTCTGATAATTAGGGTCTGCTTTTTTTTTTTAATAGCTGCCATTTTGATGGGTGTACGAGGCTATCTCAATGTAGTTTTGATTTGCATTTCCCTGATAGCAAGTGATGTCGAGCACATATTCATGTGCATTTTAAGCCTTTGTGTTTCTTCCTTGGATGTTGGGAAAGATGCTGAGAGCCATAGTATAAAGGGTTAAGCATTAAAAATCTTCCTTGCTGGCAGAGAAGCATTAGTAAATGTCTCCAAGGACACTGCATACTGCAGATATTAGTGGGTGGAGGCAGATTGGAATGAACACACCACTAGGATGTTATTGTCAGAATTCACAAGAAAGATTGTCTGGGAACACAGAAACAGGCAGCGCTCTCATGTACCAAGCTGAGGAACTAGTGAAGTATGCCCTAATTTTGTGATCAGCTTTGTAGTACAAAAAGCAGCTTGAACCTAAATAAACGTGACTGCAATCCACATGGAGTGAGGTCAACTGATCCCAGTCTTTCTTTTGATTATTCTCTGCACTGTCTACCTCTGATGGCCAACAACATGGGGCACCAGTAGGCTTTTCTTTGGATCAGTGCTGAGGAAGCAAGGACTGCTGGGTTGGACAGCCGTTGCATTCTGTTAGTGAGTCCAATATTCTTGATTGTCAGGGTAATGGGTAATCAGTCAACTCTTTGAGAGGAATATTCTCAAGTATTGAAGACCCTGTTAAAGAATACAGGGGTATATGTGATGACCCTAGAGTTACTAAAACTCTTTTCTCTTGTACAGAAACATTGTTATGTATGGTCTTTGTATAATCTTATTCCTTTGCTTTTGAACCATTACAGTCAGATGAAAATGAAGATATTAAAATGGATACTGCTATTGCTAACGCTGTAGCAAAAAAATCTAATGATGATATTAATGTAAACATATATGGAAAGTTAATTAGGAGGCAAAAACAGATTAACTCATTCTAATAAATAGAAAAAGGGAGTTTATGAAAGTTTTCCAGTGCTCGTTAAGCGGTCAGCACCAAAAGATGATTTATTGTCTTTTGAAACAGTGTCTGAACCTCCAAAGGTATCTACTGATCCATTTTTTACATTTTATGATGCTTGAAAAATTTCTGTTTTTGGGCCAGCACCATCCTCTTCAATTATGAAAAGTATAGCACAGGGAAGTAGAGAAAGAAATTCAGAGTCTATGCAATTTTTTTTTTTTACTTTTCCAGTAACAGTAACACAAATTCCAGTAGATGCTAACAATCCCCAAGGAGTTGTACAATATGAGCATGCTCCTATTCCTTCTAACACTATCAAAGAGTTAAAGCAAGCATGCACTCAATATGGTGTAACTCCTCCTTATACTTACGAATTGGTGCAAGGAATAGCACAAGCAAACAGATTAATACTCTGGGACTTGGATTTGTTAACTCAAGCTGTTCTTAATTCAGCAGAATTTTTACAATTTAAAACTTGGTGGGCTGATGAAGCTAATATTGTAGCATGACAAAATCAACAGAAAAATCTAACAGTGCCTATTACTACTGAACAAATATTAGGAACAGTTCAATGGGCTGGGATTCCCATGATGATATGCCATTGTACAAGTGCGATTGTGCTACCTAGCTCACTTGCGATGAATCTCTACCTCTGGACAGGCTGTACAATCATTTTGAAAATGGTTCAAGGAAATACTGAACCCTATGCTGAATTTGTAGCAAGGCTGGCAGATGTAGTCAACAAGGCAGTAACTCAATTTGATCTTAAGAAATGCTTATACTGATGTTGGCTTTTTATTATGCTAACAGTGATTGTAAAAAGGCTTTATGTCTGATCAAGGCAAAGGAAGAACTTTACAGGATTGCATAAAAATATGCCAAAACAGTGGGCCGAATACATATAACATGAACCTTCTTGCAGCTGCTCTAAATGGACATAGTCCTATGATTACTAATTTAAATTGCTTTAAATGTGGGAAACCAGGTGATATGAGAA
Organism: Tolypeutes matacus; assembly: GCA_026826555.1. Lineage (NCBI taxonomy): Eukaryota > Metazoa > Chordata > Mammalia > Cingulata > Chlamyphoridae > Tolypeutes > Tolypeutes matacus. The sequence goes on along the minus strand of JAKSZT010053859.1, from coordinate 23,020 downwards.
AAAGTTTGCCAAACCAAAACTAGTGTAAGAGCTCCATTTTTCAGCAATAATAAATCAACACCAAGTTGTATGTGTCTGAAATGCAAAAAAGTGTTACACTGTGCCAAGGAATGCCATTCTAAATATCAGAAAAATGGTAGTCCCATTAATAAGTCAGGAAACTTCCAAGCGGGCCTTGCTCAAGGCCCTCAGACAAACAATATGAGAACATTTCCCAGCCTTGCTCAAATTTACCTAGTCAGCAACAGAGCAGTCCACTCCAGCCTGTAACAGAACTTAAGGCAGTAACAAAAGTGGTACAGCTGGCAATCCTTCCTCAGCTGAAACTAAGTTTATTAGTCCTTCACTGAGTATACCCAAAATTAAGAACAGTAATTATAAGGCCTACCGCAGTAATCTGAACTTTGAGCCTAAGTGTACTCCTAAAGAGTAGTAATCCAAAATATACATGTTAAATATCTGTATGAACTGCTAAATTAGCACTTAACTGTATTTAGGCTGTTTAAGTTGTCCTGGCTGGTTGCTGATTACGAACAAAAGTGTTTCAAAGAACAAGCTTATATATTACAGATAAAAAAGATTCCAGAAAAAATCTTAAAATAGTAAAATCAAAGATGTGAAATGATGGAGTTATTGAAGGCAGCCATAACAAAGGAGTGAACACTATGGGTCAAATTAGTAAGCTTTATGTTTCTGTTAATGTGTCATAATTCTTTTTGTATTTGTCTGGTTGTTCAGTGTCAAAGTTATTTTGATATTTCTGGATGGTAATATTAAATTGATAAATGAAGATTATTATGAGAGCTCTATTCAAATGATGAAAAATTAAATAAGTGCTTATATTAATAAATAAAATGGATATTAGTTTAAAATAATAAAAATAGTTATACTCAAATCATTATTCTAACAAGTTTGTTTAATGTTGATGTTAACTATATGTTGTCAGAAATTTGCTCGGAAGTAGTTTCCAAAATCATTGTGGTAACTTAAGTATGGAAGGTACATAGAATGTCCTTTTAACATTAAAGAAAAGAAAGTCATTATATCCTAAGATAAAATAACTAGTTGTTAAAACAAAGTAAAATGTGTGACAAATCCTGAATAAATATAAAATTGCAAAAAGCTTGTGAAAAATGAATTTTGGTTTTCAAAGCTAAGTAAAATTTAAGCAATCTATCTATAAAAATTTAACAGCTTTAATGTCAAACAATATAATAATGTAATGTTAATATTTTATTCTTTATCAAAGTTTCTCAAGTCAATAAGTTACAAAGTTTTTCTCCTCAAAAATTAGTATGCAATAAAGAAAGTCTGTTTTATGAAAATAGCTTCTTGTACTTTAAGCTTATCATTTCCATGAAGAAACAGGTCTTATCACTTTTAAAAAGAACACAATGTTTGAAACTGCTTTATCAATGTCAAATCCTGAAAGATAGTTTTTATTTCAAACTGTCACAAATAACGAGGTTTTTACTAATAAAACAAGTAAAATACTAAAAATAGTTAAGTTCATGTGATATCAGTTAAATGAAGTATTTAAACTGTTGTATAATTAAAAGAAATTTTATATTTTTATAACAATTGAAGTTGTATGAACAAAAAGTTCGTATGAATAATTTAAAAGTGTATAAAATTCCTGAAAATATAATAATGTTTCAATAAAAAAGTAAATAAAATATATTGTTATTAATCATAATTTTTTGTTATAACTACAAGAAGAAAGCAGCCTTTAAAGGCTGACAGGGTAGTGCATAACAGTAAGCTTTAGTAAAATAAAATAACACCACTGTAGCATGCAGTGGTCCCAAATATTGCTAGTTTGTTGCAAAAAATTAATATCCACTTATGTCACTATCACTTTGTTTTAAAACTTGCTTAAGCTTTCTTTAATATTTTCTTAAACAAGTCAAGCCAGCCCACATTCCCCTTCCTGTAAAATAGCCAACAATAAATCAAGTTTATATTCAACTCTGTAAACAACAGCCCCAATTCTAATTATAATGTTAACAACAAAAACCAATGCAAGGATTAAAATTACAAGTTAATGTATTACCCCACAGCCCAAAAAGGAAATACTAATTTGTTTTTACCTATGCCTCAAACTATACAAAATTTTAAAAATTGACATCATTCTAATCATGCTACTAAGAATCTTAAATGCTTAAGAATTAAAAGTTTATTCACTGGACGTCTGTTGTATAATCTACTGTAGTTATGAATTATGTATAATATACTTTAAATACTAATCAAAACTTCAATACAATACATTGCATATATAAATAATTTAATAACTTGTTTGTTACACATAGTTCTTTAATTAAGTACATATATAAATCTTTTCTTTTAAATTTGACCAGTCCTGAAGCTAAATATCTTATTTAAAAAGGTTTAGAAAGAATTGTTTAAGCCTAAAATTAAGCATCATGCAGAAATCATTGTTAATCAACAAACCAATGCCTTGCTAGTTAACACTTTTCACATTTCAGGGAAAATATTGGAAATTAAAATAGTAAGCACATCAAGGACGTTTTGTAACAAATTTAAAAGAAAAAGTGTGTTTCAACAGGTTTTGTATTCCTCCCTTGGGGAGCTGGCTCCTCTCCAAGGGATTGATGCATAAACTTTAAAATTCACTGCCCAGGGAGTGTTGTTTTCCTTCCTGAGGAGGCTGACCCTTTCCTCGGGATTAGCAAAATACTCACAATTTGGCCTCTATAGCATTATCAAATTCATTAATCTTAAACTTAGTCAACCAAAACTCTAGTACCAGTTGCTACTTCAACACTTCCCAGTTAAAAGCTAAATATTGGTAATTATAGATATAAAACTCTATTTTTCTGTCATTCTGTAACTTTGTTCAATATTGACTTAATCTTTTAATTAGTTATGTATTTATTTCTCACCCTAATTGTCAATATAAGCTAATTAAATTAAATATATATTAACATTTATCTTGTATCTATCCAGGACTCTAGCCAAAAATACACCAAGTATATCAGTGTATCCCCTGATTTAGTAAGCCTGTGAATGTATGTATACTTATCATTAAAAATTAATGCCTCTACAATTATAGCAGGGGGCTTCAACACACCAATATCAGCATTAGACAGAACATTTAGACAGAGAATCAATAAAGAAACTAAGGCACTCAACAATACATTAGAAGAACTGGACTTAATAGACATATTCAGACAACTACACCCCAATACAGGGGAATTACATTCTTCTCTAGTGCACATGGAACATACTCAAAAATAGACCACATGCTACGCCACAGAATGACACTCAATTAATTCAGAAATTTCTCTGACCACAATGGAATGAAGCTGGAAGTCACTAAGGGCCAGAGAAACAGGTTAGGCACAAGGATATGGAAGCTAAACAACATACTCTTAGACAAACAGTGGGTCAAAGAGGAAATCTCAAAAGAAATCATTAACTACCATGAAACTAATGAAAATGACAACACAACATATCAAAACCTATGGGATGAAGTGAAAGCAGTCCTGAGAGGGAAGTTCATAGCCATAAACTCATATATTAAAAAAAAAGAAAGAGCTGAAATTGAAGACCTAACTGCACACTTGGAGGAATTAGAAAAACAACAACAAACTAAACCTAAAGGAAGTAGAAAGAAGGAAATAAAAAAGATTAGAGCAGAACTAAATGAAATAGAGAATAAGAAAGCACTGGAAACAATAAACAAAACCAAAAGTTGGTTCTTCGAGAATATCAATAAAATTGACAAACCCATAGCCAGACTAACAAAGAAAAAGAGAGAAATGATGCAAATGCATAAAATAAGGAATGAGCAAGGTGATATCACTACTGACCCCATAGAAATAAAGAGTATCATAAGAGGATACTTTGAAAAATTATATGCCAACAAGAATGACAACTTAGAGGAAATGGACAAGTTTCTAGAAACACACAAACAGACGACATTGATGAAGGAAGAAATAGATGAACTCAACATTCCAATTACAAGTAAAGAGATAGACTCAGTTATCAAAAACCTCCCAACTAAGAAGAGTCCAGGACCAGATGGCTTCACAGCTGAATTCTACAAAACATTCCGGAAAGAGCTAACACCAATTCTACTTAAGCTCTTCCAAAAAACAGAAGTAGAAGGAATATTACCTAACTCATTCAATGATGCCAAAATTACCCTAATACCAAAACCAAATAAAGATACCACAAGAAAGGAAAATTACAGACCAATTTCTCTAATGAACTTAGATGCTAAAATCCTTAACAAGATACTTGTTAATCACATTCAACAATATATCAAAAGAAAATACACCATGACCAAGAGGGTTTAATCCCGGGTGTGCAAGGATGGTTCAATAAAAGAAAATCAATCAATGTAATACACCACATAAACAGATTTAAAGAAAAAAATCACATGATCATCTCTATAGATGCAGAAAATGCATTCAACAAAATACAGCACTCTTTCCTCATAAAAACACTACAAAAGATAGAAATAGATGGAAACTTTCTGAAAATGTTAAAGGGTATATATGAAAAACACAAAGCAAACATCATTTTCAACGGCGAAATCCTAAAAGCCTTCCCTCTGAGATCGGTACAAGACAAGGATGCCACTATCACCATTCCTATTTAACATTGTCTTAGAAGTACTTGCACGAGCACTGAGACAAGAAAAGGACATAAAAGCCATCCAGATTGGAAAAGAAGTAAAAATTTCATTATTTGCAGATGACATCATCCTATACATAGAAAGCCCTGAGAAATCCAGAACAAGGCTTCTAGAACTTATAAAAGAGTTAAGTAATGTTGTAGGCTAGAAGATCAATGTTCAAAAATCAGTAGCATTTATGTACACCTATAACGAGCAAACTGAGGAGGAAATCAGGAAAAAATACCTTTTAAAATAGTAAATAAAAGAATCAAACCGCTAGGAATAAATTCAAGGAAAGATGTAAAGGACTTATATACAGAAAACTACACAACACTGTTAAAAGAAATCAAAGAAGACTTAAATAAATGGAAAAAATATTCCCTGTTCATGCATAGAAAGGCTAAACATCATTGATGTCTATCCTACCCAAACTAATCTACAGATTTAATGCAATCCCAAAAATAGTCAACATTGTATTTTTAAGGAACTAGAAAAACTAACCACAAAATATATTTGGAGAGGCAAGGCATATTGAAAAAGAATTGCCAAAGACATGTTGAAAAAGAAAAATGAAGTTGGAGGTATCATACTACCTGACTTTAAAAGATAGTACAAAGCTATAGTGATCAAAACTGTGTGGTAATGGCACAAGGATAGACCTTTTGACCAATTGAACCAAATTGAGAGTTCTGATATAGATACTCGCATATACAGTCATCAGGTATTCAACAAGGCTACCAAGCTCACTCAGTTGGGAGAGAATGGCCTCTTTAACAAGTGGTGCTTGGAGAACTGGATATCCACATCCAAAAGAATGAGAGAAGAATACCATCTCACACCTTATACAGAAATCAAGATGGATCAAAGATTTAAATATAAGAGCCAAACCCATAAAGACCTCGGAAGATAATATAGGAAAGCATCTACAGGACTTTGTAATAAAAAATGGTTTCAGCAACTTCACAGCCAAAGCACGAGCAGCAAGAGAAAAAATAGATAAATTGGATCTTATCAAAATGAAAAACTTCTGCACCTCAAAGGATGTTATTAAGAAAATAAAAAGGCAGCCTACACAATGGGAGAAAATATTTGGCAACAATATATCTGATAGCAGCCTAATATCCTGCATATATAAAGAAAATCCTATACCTTGAAAATAAAAAGACAAATAACCCATTTAAAAATGGGCAAGTGACCTGAAAAGACACCTCCCCAAGGAAGGAATACCAAGGGCTAAAAAGCACATGAAAAAAATGCTTGCTATCGCTTGCTATCAGGGAAATGCAAATCAAAACTGCAATTATGTACCATTTATACCCATCAGAATGGCATCTATTAAAGAAAGAGCAGACTCTAAGTGTTGGAGAGGATGTGGAAGAATGGGAAACCTCATCCACTGCTGGTGAGATTGTAGAATGGTCCACCCACTGTGGAGGACAGTTTCTTGGTTCTTCAGAAAAATAACAATAGATCTTCCAAATGATCCAGCAATTCCACTCGTTGGTAAATACCCAGAACTGAAAGCAAAGACACGAGCAGATATATGCACACCAATGTTCATAGTGGCATTGTTCACAATTTCCAACAGTTGGAATCAGCCCTGGTGCCCATCAACAGATTAATGGATAAGCAAAACGTGGTACATACATACAATGGAATATTACTCAGCTGTAAGAAGGAATAAAGTGCTGACAGACAGAATATCGTGGATGAATCTTGAAGACCATATGTTGAGTGAAGAAAGACAGGCATTGAAGGATGAACAGTATATGACCTCACTGATTTGAACTGAGGAAAGTGAGCAGTGTCTGAGAACCATTGTCTGAAAAATAGGTTAACAAGGGAGAGAAAGAGAAGAGTAGGCTGTGAGCCATCACCATATGGACATAAACTCTGGTAAAGGGATAGAGTACAGATGCATATTGACGGATAGGAGAAATGGGTAGTGATATTACTGGTTTGCTGGCGCAGGGTTGACAGATGGTTAGATTAGGAAGGGCAGTTTGGAATACCCAGAACATGTATTTATGAATCGTGTCATTCCATGAGTCAAGACGGGAGAGTCATAGAATCCCAGGGGCGATGGGGAGGAAGGAACAGTTAAGATCAAATGAGGTATTTAGTGGTCATGGAAAAGGTTTTTCATTACCTTACAGTAATGGACACAGGACATGGTAAGTATCATCAAAAATTATTAAAGTGTATCGTCTAAATTGTAAACTATACTGTAAACCACTGACAATGTTTAGTTGCTATATTTTACTATCTGTATAACAGTTATAGAAATGCTAACATCCATTTCTAAAAAAGATTTTAATATGGATTGGGGAAGTAGGAGGGAAGTTGGGTATGTGGGAGTCTCTATTATTCCATGTGTGACTTTGCTGTGACCTAGAAGTTCTTTGAATATTAAATGAAAATTTGGGAGACACTGGGGAATGAGAAGGGGAATGTGTCACAGTACACTAGACATGCAATAATACAGTGAAAAAAATGAAAAAAAAAACAATTTTTTTATAAAGGGATTTTTTTTGGGGTTTTTGTTTTCCTATGTTTTTGATTGTCCCAATCCGCTAATTATATTTAGTTTTACTTAAATTTTTTTCTTCTGAGTTTCCTTGTATTTATCCCTTGCATTTAAGCTCATCACTATTATTTCATTATTCTATTAATTGTATTTGGTTGTTATATGGGCTTCATGTTCAAGGAATGTTTAGATCTCAGAAGGGTTACAATGGGGGCTGCAGAGGATCACTAGTGGGGGGTGTCTGGGATGGGGGATTCATGGGAGTAAATACATCTGAATATACATGAAAGATGTTTGAAATTGTTCAAATGATCAAGGGATGGGGCAGGTTAACGGTTTGTAGACATCTCTCAATAAATAAGAGGATCTGAAATCCCAGCCTGGAGAGTTCTGACACATTCTCCTAGGGAGCAGCAACAGTCCTGTGACTGCAGGAGCAGTGGCTGGCAAAAGAGGAGGGCCCACTGATGGATGATTGTTATTGATGACTAGCCTTATGAGTGTTTGCTCTTGTAATTGAAACTTAGCCTACTGTTATGGGGTGCCTAAGTTTTACCAACTGGGAGCCTACTTGTTGCTCAAATGTAGCCTCTCTTAGCCAAACTCAGAATATGAATGCATTGCCTTCCCCACAATGTGGGATATGGCTTCCGGGGATGAAGCTCCCTGGCAATGAGGGATTAATACCATGTGGCACCTGGCAACATGATTGGAAGAAGTTCTTGAATAAAGGGGATAAAGGTAAAGAGAATTGAGTTCATGTGGCTGAGAAACTTCAAAGAGAGTCAGGAGGTCATTCCAGAGGTAATGCTTATGCACACCTCAGTAGGATCTCATAGAACACCAAACAGATATCACCACACAAGAGGGGCTCCTGAGGGCTCCAGAGATACACAGGTTCTATATAAATGGGAATAGCCACAGAGATTGTTGCCTTATTAGTGGACCCTGATTTGGAATCTGTGCTACTGAGAATGACAGAGTTGGACTCAAATAAGTCCTCCCTGAATATGGTCCATCAGTCCATTCTATTCAAACCTATATGTGATGCTGGAGATTTTAGGTATACTTCCAGAGATTGGAGCCTCTGGTCTACCTATGTGCCAGGTGTGCCTGGAATCATGTTGGAGCTGCAACTCCTACCATACAGCACAATGGGTTCATCCAAGTCACCTGCCTTGGAGATGACAATGGGCAACGGCCATCTCAGGGAATGGAGAGGGCCTGCAGCTGCAGGCATGATAATCCCATATACTGTATCCATGGGATATCAGCCCTCTCCCACTTGGAGACGTAGTGGACATCACCATCCCAGTCCCTCAGGATGGGTGGAAGAGCTATGGACTAGAGTGGACTTAATGGTATTCAGTTGTAGACATATTGTAATTCAAGCAATGGAAGAAATTATAACAGTGTGTTGGAGCTGGTGGCCATAGGATGCTTTGGGGGCAGTGAGGGGAAGGGCGGTTGAAATACAGGGGACTTTTGGGGACTTGGGAGGTTTTATGAGTATCATTGCGGTGATGGATGGAAGCCACTTTACATCAGCATATACCATCCAGAACTGTGTGGTAGACAGTGTGGTCTACGATGTCAACTGTGGTCTATGCTTGGTGGCAAGGCCCCAGGATATGTATATCCATAGTGGGTGATATGCCACACTGCTGAAGGATGTTTTTTTGGGATGTTGTGGGAAGTGTGGATGGTGGGAAACATGGGAATCTCTGTAATTTCTGTGAAATATTTAGGTAATCTAAGCACCTTTTAAAAATATATATATATATATGTAAAGAAATAACATTTATGTAAGCTAATGCACATATATTCATGTATATTTATATATAATTTTACAAATATTTGTATGTGTTGTAAAAATTTGATTTTTACCCACAATAAAAAAAGAAAAAAAAGAAAGAAAATGCTGCAAAAATGGGCAGCACTATTTTTAAAAGTGTAATTTTTAAAATTCTTACCCAGAATGTCATTGATTGAAGAACCACTGAAAAAAAGGATAATTTTAAATAATTGGAAAGCCCATCTTTACATAAACTAAGAGAAATCTTGAGTTCTGATGCATGAATTGGTGGTAACAAATTGAACACACATGAGTGTGGAAGAAGGTGGGGGGGGAGCAGATCTCAGAACAAACTGCAAGTGCCCTTTTTCTCAAGGAAAAAGACATCCTGAATTACACAGTCACATCTGCTTCCTTAAAACATTGACAACAAGTTGCACAAACTGGAGGTGGAGATTCTTTGGAGATTCACATTCATTTCATTCACAGGGTTTTTCTCCAGTATGAATGTTGTAATATTTAATGAGATACTTCGTCTGGCTGAAGGCTTTTCTACATTTCTTACATGTATAGGGTTTCCCTCCACTGTGAAATTTCTCATGGTCAGTGAGATTTGATTTGCTACTGAAGGCATTCCTACATTCCTTACATATATAGGGGATCTCTAGAGTTGGTCTTCTCTGTTGTGTAATGAGGCTTGATTTATGAATGAAAGCTTTCCCAAATCCCTCACATTCATAGGGATTCTCTCCAGTATATATTCTCAGATGGTAAACGAGGTTTTCCTTCTGGTTGAACTCTTTTCCACATCCATTGCATAAGCTGGGTTTTTCTCCAGAATGAATGCTTTGATGTTTAATGAATGATTGCTTTCACCTGAAGGCTTTTTTTTGCATTCTTTACATTCATTTTGTTTCTCTCTAATATGAGTTTTTCATGTTCTGTGAGATATGATTTGTACCTAAAGGCTTTTTCACATGACCTATGTGCATACCGTTTCTTTGCAGTAGGAAATCCCTTGTATCTGAGATTTGATATTTGAATTAAAGCTTTCCCACGTATATATGACTTCCCTTCAGTAAGAATTTTCTGGTGAATAAAGAGGCTTTCTGTCAGGTTGAAAACTTTCCCACATGTATGACATTTCTATCTTTCTTCCCCTGAATAGCTTTTAAAATGAAGAGTGAAAAATGATTGTAAAGAGCAGCCTACATTCAGGACACTAATATGGTTTACCTCTAGTTTGAGTTTTCCCATATTCCATGAGGTTTTGTTGCTGAAGGAAGCATTCCCATGTTCATTACAATACCAACTAATATATGAATATTTCATGCTCAATGATATTTAATGCATGGCTGAAGTATTTCCAATATTCCTTATATGCACAGGGGTTTACTCATGCATGTTTCTTTGATGTGACTCTAGCTTTCTGAAATTCATGAAATCCCAAATCGTGTCTCTGAAGGATTAATTCTCAGGTATCTCATGAGTTTGAATTTCCAAAAAATCTTCACACTCATTACACTTAAAGGGGAGGACTACAATGTGGGGCAAATTCCTTACAAGGAAAGTTACATTCACAGAAGTGTTATTTTGAGGAAACAATGCTTGTGGTCAGAGAAAAGATTTTCCCAACTTTATTACATTCTCTGCCTTCATCTTAAGTCTGTACTGCTGTGGAAGTGTATATAGCTTCACTCACAAGCTTTTGTTATGTAGTTATTTCCACTTCTTTATGTCCTATGCTTCTTCATAGTTTTTGGGATGTAGCAAAAGCAGTGCTTAGGGGGAAATTTATAACATTGAATGCACTCATTAGAAAAGAGGAAAGATCCAATATCAATCATCTAAGTGTCCAATTTGGATAGTGCAACAATGTCTCCTTTTTATTTGTCCTATCATTCCTGGCTCTTCTTACTTCAAATCAGCATCACATCCAGTTTGGTGACTTTATAACTAGGAAATGGGGAAGTGATACAGCACAGGATTAATGATGGGGACAAAACAACACCCCATAAATTTACCCTGGAACATTCAGGCTTCTAAAGGATAAGAAAGGCACAGCTTCCAAAGATGCATGAGTAAGGTGGCCCAAGAACAAAGGCTATAATTGCAACCCAGAAAATCCTGACACTTTGTTTTGGACTGACTATTTTTATTCAATTTTTTTTTTACTTCTATTTATTTGGATGAAATGCACTATTTAATATTCTGTAAAGTTTACCGGGAAAATTATAACACTTTTGCTTGCCTTCACAAATCCACACTTATTATTTATTATAGACTTGTGAAATAATGTATTTTAAAATATTTTATATCCTGTATTAGTCAGACAAAGGGGTGCTGATGCAAAATAACAGAAATCTCTTGTTCTTTATAAAGGGTATTTATTTGGGGTAGAAGCTTCCAGTTACCAGGCCATAAAGTATAAGTTTCTTCTTTAACCAAAGTCTGTTACCCTGTCTTGGAGCAAGACAGCTGCTGACATTTGCCTGGGTTCAGGTTTATTTTGTTCCTCTCTTCCCAGGGCTGCCTTTCTCCCTGGGCTCAGCTCCTCTGTTTCTTCCTCAAGGTCAGCTGTAGTCTATGAGGATCTCTAAGCTTTGCCTCTCTCCACAAGGCCAGCTGTGAACTGTCAGGTGAATGGCTTCTCTCTTTTCCCCGGGGCCTCCTGTACTTGCTCATCATAACTCCAACATCAAAAACTACTCCAAATCTGTCCATTGGCATTTCTTTTTATGTGTGAGGCCCCACCCACTAATGGGTGGAGCTCAAGTGCCCTACTGACTGTGAACCAGCCAACACCCTTATCAGAACTTAATCATGCCCAGATTAACAGACCAGTTTACAAGCATCGTCCCATAAACATTATTGGAATCCAAAATGATATAAAACTGCTACATATCCAGTTACCCATCTTATGCTACATATTATTTTATGGTGTATTTGAAGACTTTATTGATGTCCTAGTCCACAGATATAATTATTACTTTATACATTCAATAGTCATTTAGGTATATGAATTTAATTAACAAACATTGTTCTTCAATCCATCCTGAATCTTGAGCCTTCTGAGAATATTTTTGTGCCTGAAGAATATTCTTTTACATTCCTTTAAAGTGAGTTGCTTCTAGCAAACTTTATTAGATTTTACTCATCTGTAATAATATTTATTTCATTTCTTCCTGAAACATTGAGATGAATTAAATCTAAGTCCATCTATGATCTCCAAAGTTTAGAGAGCACCCTTAGGGTCGAATCTCTCCATTCTGTTGTAAATGTAATCAGTTCTTTAGAGAAGAAATTAGGGTCTTTCAGTTTTACAGCCTGCTCACTCCCCTCTCCAGGCAAAATCTGTGTGCTGTGGCTCTGGGGATGGGAATGATGGCTCAACTCTGAGTTACACACCTGATTTTGGACCTAAGATTTGGTGGAGAAACACAGTATATTGTGTTCTTCTTGGGACCTTTCTAGGGACCAGTGCAATGGTGGTCAGGACCCCATTTTGCTCAATGATTGCCACACCCAACGTGTACAGCCACTGCTCAGGAGTTTCCATTTCTCCCAGACTTAGGACACCCATCCTGATCCCTGTGCCTTGGGTTAATGTCATCATTTGAGTCTTGTGTGGATCCCAGGGAATTATGTTTTTACTAACCTATTGTTGTGTGTGAAAGCCTTTTTTATGTAGGACGTTTTGTTTAGATTCAGATAAGGGAACTTTCGATTAGGCACTTTTTGATAGAAAGCTTTATTTTAGTTAAGGGCCTCTGATTAGTTTTCAGGCACCAGAATTGACCCCAATCATTGTGCTGAAGTCCTACATACATGGAACACACAGAGAAGAGTGCTGCCGGGTTTACCCTGCCATGTGGGAGAAGGATCAAAGATCTCCTACAGATGTGGAGAAACACAGAAACCCTGAGAGCCTGAGGGAGAGGCCAGAGGCTGTAGTCATGGAGCAGCTTGAAGCTGAAGATATCCAGGCCATAGTAGAAGGGAGAGGTGTGAGCAATTGTATCTGATGTTCCACTGCTGTGCTCTGGGAGAATGCGTATTTGGAGGAGAAGGCAGAGAGAGACAGGCAGGCCCAACAGTTTGCTTTGGCAGTATTCCTGCAGCAGCTGACCCTGGCTAAGACAACATTTTAGATGATGACTTGATGTGGAGATTTTTACACTCTCAGAACTGTAAGCTTCAAACCTAATAAATTCCAATAAACCCAACCTATTTCTAGTAGTTTGCATTGGCAGCACTGGGAAATTCAGACAACTGAGGACACAGAGTTGGATAGCTGTTCTGTTCCCAAACAGCAGTGTGATGCTGATGCTCAGTGATTTCACCTGTAAACTGTGGGTATCTCCAGACTAGGCAGGAATGAGTATGGGTAAGATGGAGGGGGTATTGCTCTTGGCCAGGAAGGCCAGCAAGACAGGGAGTTAGGCAGGGGTGTCAAAGGGTTTGGGGACTACTATAAAGTCACAGATGCCCCAGTATGTTGAAACTGCCTCAGGCAGTGGTTGGCCAGATGGGCAGGGGTAGATAAAATCATGTGACGTGTGGTCTGGTACAGTAGAGAAGTCAGGGCACACAGAGGAGTCTCCCTGCTCCTGCTCCTTTTGCCCTTCCCTCCTTCCCTTGGCATCCAGCCTGGACCCTCTGAGGAGGCTGCTCTTACTGTATCCCTCCTGGGCCTCACGTACAGACTCAGGTATCCTGCTTCCAGTTCTACATTCACCTTCTCCAATTTTGGGGCAGCTAAAGAAAGAGCAATGCCAAGATGAAACATGTTGGTGTCAGGAAAGAAATGTCAAAATTCACATCACAGCATTGAGCACAACAATAACACCACCAGAATGAGAAACATTAGGCCAGTGACCCTAATAAATAGTACAGGAATCCCAGAAAGTCCTGGGACCTAGAGCTTACAAGAATAGAAGTGAGGATTTGAGAGATTGCAATGTTTGCAGAAAACCTCAGAGAGTGCAAATGCCAGATATTTCTCAGATTAATTAAATATATAATTTTCAACACTGTTGGAATTGATGCAGACCTCTTCAATCCCAGAAGCAAATGGAGGGGTTGGATGGTAAGAACCTGATGTACACCTGAACAAGCCAGAATATAACATGTGTTCACTGCAGTTCCCCCAAACCAGAGAGGGAACCAAACTCTCAGAACCCCATTGAAAACCATCATCATAGGTTCAGGCTCCACAAAGGAGTACAGGGAAAAAGTCCTGGTCAGCACTCACAGCCTCATTTAGTGATGTGAGTCACTCTAGCGGGTCTAACCTTGGGAGGAAGCAGCAGGAGGTCCGTCTTCTGCTGTGGTGCTAACAGCCCTCTAACCAGACACGTGAAGAGAGCAGTGTGGCCTTCACATGGTCACATCCCTGGTCCTCGTGCTCTGTGCTCACTTCTGCTGAGGGAGGCCTCCACATGTCCAGACAGCTGGGGTTGATGCCAACAGGAGTGAGCACTATTCTTTATGAAGGACTATATTTGCAAAGATTAAGGGGAAGTGCCCCCACACCCAGTAATGTTGCAGATACAAATCACTACCTTCAAATCAACCACTTTGTATGATTTCATTGTGTACTATTTTCATAATTTCTTTTAAATGATAACCAAATTATACATGCAAAGATTATAAAAATAATTTATGTCTGCATGGCAAACACAAAAATTCCTTCTCTAGCCTCAACCACAATTCCTCCTTCCTCAAAATTATCTGCACGGGCAGATTCTTTTTGGGTACACATTTCTGTTTGTAAATACATGTATTCTCTAGTTTCATCCATCCCACAGCCTATCACATATGAGAAAAATATTGGAGTAGAATTTAAGAATATAAATAACTTTTTTTAACTTCTTAAAATACTTGAGTATAGAAGTATATCTGCAAGTTTTGAAATGATTCTCTCTGATTTAAAATACTAAGGAAAATTGGAGTTAAGTACAAAGGAGGCCACTGTTATTCAGTGGCTCTTAAACTTGAATCCACATCAGAATTAGGTGCAGAAACTGAAAAAATATAAATGGTTACGGTGCCTTAGAATAAAATGCTACAATAATGGGCAGCATTATTTTTAAAATTGTAATTGTTAAAATGCTTACCCAGATTGTAATGGATTGAAGAACAAGTGAAAACAACCAGGATAATTTGAAATATGTGGAAAGACCATCTTTACGTAAACTAACAGAAATCTCATGTTCTGACGCATAAATTAGTGGTAATAAATTGAACACAGATTTTTGTAATTCACCTTGGAGGTAGACGGTGCCAGGAATGATCCAAAGAAAGTTTGCGATAAGGGGACCTCACTCCACTTGCAATGAAGACAAATTTATTTAGGCTGAAGTTGCTTTTTATACTACAAAGCTGATAACAAAAGTAGGGTTTCCTTCACTAGTTCCTCAGCTTGGTACGTGAGAGCACTGCTTGTTCCTGTATTTACAGACCATCTTTCTTCAGAATTCAGACCATAACATCTTATGGTGTGTTCATTCTGCTCTGGCTCTTACTACTGATGTTTGCAGTATGCAGTATCCATGGAGACATTTACTAATGTTTCCCTGCCAGTAAACATGCTTTTTAAATCTTTAACCCATTATGGTCTGGCCCTCAATATCTTTTCCAACAACTCCCCCTTTTTTCTTTTTTGTCCAGGGTGACTGTGCTAGTCTTAGGTTGCCGTCCTCTAAAGGTCTTACCCATCCCTGTCCACCAGCCAAGCTCAATGGACAGGAGTTTGAGATTCAAGTGTTTTAAGCAGAATCAAGTTATTGACATGGCTGGCTTTTTCAGCCCTATTAATGTGGAACAGCAGGGCTTTGCGAATACCTCCTAATGAAGTTAAGAGTAGCAGACTATCAATTATCACCACATTGAAGTTAGCAAGTAGCAAGTACAAAGGTTGATTTCCACCAATGTAAGGGGTATATTTTATTTAATTGATCTCTCACTGATTGCCAACATTTGCTACCTGATAGCATAGTAAGTTGATTCTGAGACATGCTCAAAATCCTGTTTTGCAAATCTGTAATTTCTATATAAAAATTTGTTTGATGACATATTAAATGATTTTAATTATTTGCCATTCATAATTGAAATCATTGTATGGGAGAGAAGTGATTTAAAAAAGCACTTTTATTCCAATCACACATCAAAACCTCTTTTAAATTTAGATTATATACCTGATCTCCCATTTATGTAACAGCCATCTCTAAGTCATTAAGCCTATTATTAATTTTCCAATCAATAAATGTCTGATTATGCCATAGCTCACTAGCATTTTTCTGCCAATTTCTAACATATTGTCATGTTTTGGATAGTCCCCAAAATTCCAAAAATAATGATAGCTTTCATTAGTTGTTTTTGTTGAATTATTAATTTTTCAACATATGGTTGTGTTTACATTAGTTTTCATTATCCCTATAAGGGCACAATTTATTAAAATTCTATAGGGGGTAATCTAAGCACCTCTTAAAATATATATATATATAAACAACATTTTTGTAAGCAAATACATATATATGCATATATATTTATTTATCATTTCACAAATGTTTGTATGTATTGTGAGAATTTTGATTTTTACCCATAATAAAAAAAAATTCTATAGGAATTATTAAAGAGCAAAACCTCAGATTAAACATGGCCTGTATGTCATTTATCACTTTGTACTATGATTTTGGGGCTGTATACATGGATCGATGGATACTAGGCCAAGAGGTCATTCAAGAAAATGCAAGGTTAAATTTTCAATAAATTTCCCTTTCTACTTAGGTTTTAGAGGAAGGAGAGAATCAACAGGCCCAAGAAAATGAAAAATCTAATTAATATGAACAGGGTAGGATTTGTCCCCGCAAGTCAAAAATTCTAAAAGAGGTGAATTAGTAATATAAGCCAAATATGTTTAATTATGTGAAGTTGGACTACTAACTACTGATGTTGTCAAGGTAAGCATAGAAAAGAATAACTCTTTTAGAGTGACATTCTGACTTTTAGAAGTTATCATCTTTTCTGCTTCTTGTGTCTTCTTCTTTGACTTCTTAATGTCTAGGTTTCAGATATCTGGACAGGACCCAAAACTGATCTCTCTCCTTTATTGGTAATGATAAGAGCAAAACCTCGACACTATATCCTAAATTAATTTCTGCATTTTCCCAGTGATTATTATTTTTATGCTTTCAATAAACAAGTTGTCCAATATTTGTTTTTGTATTTTTTACTTATTTTTGCAAGAAATGCCCTGCTGCTGGTATATATAATTCTGACATTTGGCTTAAAATTTTTATACTAAAAAATGCTTGATATAATTGTTTTCACACCTTATCATTTCCTGTTTTGTTTTTGTACCATTTATAAATAGAGATTTAACTGTTAGTTTTTAAAGATAATTATACATACATTCACAGTCTTACTAAATCAGGGGATACACTAATATACTTGGCTTATTTTTGGCTAGAGTCCTGGATAGATACAAGATAAATGATAATATATATTTAATTTAATAAACTTATATTGACAATAAGGGTGATAAACAAATAACATAACTAATTAAAAGATTAAGTCAATATTGAACAAAGTTACAGAAAGACAGATAAATAGTGCAGTCTTACATACATACTTACCAATATTTAGCTTGTAGCTGGGAAGTGTTGAGTTGTTGAAGTAACAATTGATACTAGAATTTTGGTTGACTGTGTTTAGGATTAATGAATTTGATCCTATAGATGCCAACTTGTGAGAATTTTGCTAATTTCCAACAAAGTGGTCAGCCTCCTCAGGAAGGAATACAACACTCTCTGGACAGTACATTTTAAGGTTTATGGATCAATCCCAGGGAAAGTGGCCAGCTCCCCCAGGGAGGAATACAACACCCATTGAAATGCACTTTATCTTTTTTAATTTGCTACAAAACATCTTTGATGTGCTTACTATTTTACTTCCCAATATTTTCCCTTAAATGTGAAAAGTATTAACTGGCAAGGCATTGGTTTTTTGATTAACAAATTTTTCTGTATGATACTTTACTTTTATGCTTGAACAATACTTGCCAGGCTTGTTTTTTATTATATTTAGTTTCAGGACTGTCAAAATGCAAAACAAGAGATATGCATATACATTTCATAAAATCCATTTATGTGTAGTATACAAGTTATTAAAGAACTTAAGTATGAAATGTATAGTATTAAAGTTTTGATTAGTATTTAAGTATATTATACAGAATTCATAATTGTAGTAGATTATACAACAGACATCCAATGAATAAACTTTTATTTCTTAAGCATTTAAGATTCTTAGTAGCATGAATAGAATGACCTCAATTTCTTTATTTTGTATTGTTTGAGGCAAAGGTAAAAACAAATTAAAATTTCCTATTTGGGCTGTGGGGTAATACATTAACTTGTAATTTTAACACTTGCATTGGTTTTGTTGTTAACATTATAGTTAGAATTGGGCCTGTTCCTTACAGTGTTGAATATAAACTTAATTTATTGTTGGCTACTTGGCAGGGAGTGGTATGTGGGTTGGCTTGACTTGTTTAAGAAAACATTAAAGAAAGCTTTAGGAAGTTTTAAAACAAAGTGAGAATGACATAACTGGATATTAATTTTTGCAACAAATAGCAATATTTGGGACCACTACAAGCTGCAGGGGTGTTATTTTATTTTACTATATTTTACTGTTTTGCATTACCATGGCAGCCTTTAATGGCTGCTTTATTCTTGTAGTTATAACTAAAAATTATAATTAATAACATATTTTATTTACTATTATACTGAAACATTATTATATTTTCAGGAATTTTAAACACGTTTAAAATATTCATATGAACTTTTTTTCATATAACTTTAATTGTTATAAAATTAGAAAATTTCTTTTAATTATACAACAGTTTTACATACTTTATTCAACTTATTTGACATGAACTTAACTATTTTCAGGATTTTACTTCTTTTTTAGGTTAAAGACCAACTTATATGTGACAGTTTGAAATAAAAGCTATGTTTCAGGATTTGACTTTGAGAAAGCAAGTTCGAATATTGTGTTCTTTTTAAATGATAAGACCTGTTTCTCCATGGAAATGATAAGGTTAAAATACAAAAAAGCTATTTTAATAAAACAGACTTTCTTTGTTGCATACTGAATATTTTAGAGAAAAAGTTTGTAAACTATTACCAGAACAGACTATTGACTTCAGAAACTTTGAGAAAGAATAAAACTTTAACTTTATTTTATTACCTTGTTTGATGTTAAAGCTTTTAATTATTTTTAGATAGCCTGTTTAAATCTTACTTAGCTTTGACCACATTCTTTTTCCACATGCCTTTTGCACTTTTTGGGTTTATTCAGGTTTTTCCCACATTTTATTTTTAAAATAAGTAGACGTTTTATCTTGTGATAAAATTACTTTCTTTTCTTTAATTAAAAAGCACATTCTATATACTTCCATACTTGTTACCACAATGATTTTGGCAACTATTTCCAAGCAAACTTCTGACAACACATAATTACCATCAACATTAAACAAACTTGTTAGAATAATCCTTTAATTTGAGTATAACAATTTTTATTACTTTAAACTAATATCAATATTTATTAATTAATATATGCACTTATACAATTTTTGGTCATTTGAATAGAGCTCTTATAATAATTTTCACTCATCAATTTAATATTACATTTGGAGGTATCAAAATATTCACTGACACTGAACAAACAGACAAATACAAAAAAGAATTATGACACACTAACAGAAACATAATGCTTACTAATCTGACCTATAATTTTCGCTCCTTTGGTATGGCTGCCTTCAAGCCATCTATCGTTTCACATCTTTGATTTTACTGTTTTTAAGATTTTTTATTGATTCTGTGTTACCTGTAATATATAAGCTTTTTCTTTGAAACACTTTGTTCATAATCAACAAGCAGCCAGGACAACTTAATCAGCATAAATACAGTTAAGTTCTAATTTAGAAGTTTATATAGATATTGAATATGTGTATTTTGGATTACTACTCGTTAGAGTACACTTAAGCTCAAAGTTCAGATTTCTGGGATAGGCCCTTTAATTCCTGTTCTTAATTTTGGGTATACCCAGTGAAGGAGTAATAATCTTAGTTTCAGCTGAGGAAGGATCGACAGCTGTACTGCCTTTGGTAACTGTCTTAAGATCTGTTACAGGCTGGAGTGAACTGCTTTGTTGGGTAGATTTGAGCAAGGCTGGGAAATGTGCTCATGTTTTTAGTCTGAGGACCTTGAGCAAGACCTGCTTGGAACTTTCTCAACTTAATAATGAGACTATCATTTTTATGATATTTAGAATGGCATTTCTTGGCCCAGTGTAACCCTTTTTGGCATTTTGGACACAGATGAGTTGGTATTGATTTATTATTGCCCCTAAATGGAGATCTTACACTAGTTTTGATTTGGCAATCTTTTTTATATGACCTGGTTTCCCACATTTAAAGCAATTTAAATTAGTAATCATAGGACTACGGCCCTTTAGAGCAGCTCAAAGGAGGTTCATGTTATAAGTATTAGGCCCAATATTTCGGCATATTTTTATATAATCCCCTAAAGTCCTTCCATTTGCCTTTATGGGATATAAAGCCTTTTTACAGTCACTGTTAGCATTATCAAAACCAACATTAGAATAAGAATTTCTTTAATATCAGATTGAGTTACTGTCTTGTTGACTACATCTGCCAGCCTTGTTACAAATTCAGCATAGGGTTCAGTATTTTATGAAAAATTTTTGAGTATGATTGTACAGCCTGTCCAAGGGTGGAGACTCATCACCAGGCAGCTAGGCATCAATATCACACTTGTAGCAATGGCAATATCATCATATAGAGCTTGGCTAGGAATCCCAGCCCTTTGATCTGTTCCTAATATTTATTCAGCCGTAATAGGCACTGGTGGATTTTGCTGTTGGTTTCATCATCTACAATATAGCTTTATCAGTCCACCAAGTTTATATTGAAAAAATTCTGCTGAATTAAGAACAGCTTGAGCTAACAACTCCCAATCCCAAGGTATTAATCTGTTTGCTGGTGCCATTTCCTGCACCAATTCTGAGTATAAGGAGATTTTACACCTTATTGAATGCATGCTTGTTTTAATATTTTGATAGTTTTAAATGGAATAGGAGCAGGCTCATATTGTACACCCCCTAGGGGATTGTTAGCATCTACTGGAATTTGAGTTACGGTTATTGGAAAAGTAAAAAGAATTATTGCATAGCCTCTGTATTTCCTTCTCTACTTCCCTGTGCTATATTTTCCTAATTGAAGAGGATAGTGCTGGCACAAAAACAAAACTTTTGGAGGATCATCAAATGATGTAGTAGGTGCAGATGCTGGTTCAAGAGAAAATAAATTACCTTTTGGATCGGATGGCTTAAAAACAGCTGGAAAAGTTCCATAAATTCCTTTTTTCTTTTTTTCCTTTCTATTAGACATGATTTTATCTGTTTTTGACTTTTCATTAATTTTTTCATATATATTTTCATTAAAATCATCATTAGATAGTTCTGCTATAGTTTTAGCAATAGCAGAATCCTTTTTAATATCTTCATTTTCATCTGACTGTAATGGTTAAAGAGCAACCGAAATAAGACTATAAAGAAATCATACATCACAATGTTTCTGTGCAAGAGATAAGAGTTTTAGTAATTCTAGTGTCATCACAGATACCACTCTATCCTTTAACAGTGTTTTCAAAACTTGGGAATATTCCTCTAACCGAGTCAACTGATTACCCATTTCACTGATGATCAAGATTATTTGACTCACCATCAGAATGCCAGGACTTTGCAACCCAGCAGTGCTTCTTTCCACGTTACTGGTACAGAGTAAAGAGTAGTCATGCCCCACATGGGTGCCACGTGTTGTAATTCAACGTGGAGGTAAATGGTGCTGGCAATGATCCAAAGAAAATTTGGGAACAGGGATTGATACTCAATGTGGAATGCAGGCAAATTTCTTTAGGCTGAAGCTCCTTTTTACATTACAAAGTCAATAACAAAAGTAGGGCATCCTTCTCTAGTTCCTCAGCTTGATATGTGAGAGAGCTGACTGTTTCTGGTTTCATAGAAAATCTTTCTTGGGAATTCAGACAATAACATCTTAGTGGTCTTTTCATTCTGCTTTGCCAATTCCCACTGATGTCTGTAGCATGCAGTGTTCTTGGAGACATTTAATAATGTTTCTTTGTCAACAAGCATGCTTTTAAAATGCTTAACTCTTTATGCTCTGGCTCTCAGCATCTTTTCCAACCATTCCACCCCCACTTTTTTTTGTATTTTGTCCAGGGTGACTTTACCAGTCTTAGGTTACCCTCCTCTGAAAGTCTTACCCATCACTGGTCTCCAGCCAAGCTCCATGGACAGGGGTCTTCAGAGTTAAGGCTTTTAAGCAGAATCAAGTTATTGGCATGACTGGTCTTTTCAGCCATATTAATGTGGGACAGCAAGGTTTTGTGAATACCGCCTAATACAGTTAGAAGAAGCAGAGCACCAATGATCACGACACAGAAGTTAGCAAGTACAGAGGTTGATTTCCACTAATGTAGGGGGTTTATATTATTTAATTGATCTGTCACAGATTGCCAAAATTTGGTACCTGGAAGTGCAGTAAGTTGATTCTGAGACATGCTCAAAATTCTTTTTGGCAAATCTGTAATTTCTATAGATAAATTTGTGTGATGACCTATTGAAGGATTTTTAATTTTTCCCATTCATAATGGGAATCATTGTATGGGAGATGAGTGATACAAAAAGCACTTTCATTCTAATCACACTTCAAACCTTGTTTTATATTTAGATTATATACCTGCCCTCCCATTTGTGTAACAGCAATCTCTAAGTCATTAAGATTGTCAATCTGCTCATCAATATATACCTGACTATGCCATAGCTCATTAGCATTTTTATGCCAATTTCTAACACATTGTCGTGTTTGGATAGTCTCATGTAGGGCTGTTTCTGCAACAGCAGCTGCTCTAATAATATTTATAAGCCCTAATAAAGCAGCTAT
>JAKSZT010053858.1:0-12631 GCA_026826555.1 Tolypeutes matacus | reverse complement strand
TTTTTTGCATGCTAATTTCTTCCTATATCTTCATCTTGCATTCCCTGAGGACTCATAGCTCTGAAGGGCATCGCAAAGCCCTCTCTACCTGTGCCTCTCATGTCACTGTCGTCGTCTTATTCTTTGTACCTTGTTCATTCCTATATCTAAGACCTATGACTTCCTTCTCCACTGACAAAGCTGTGGCCGTGTTTTACATATTGATAACTCCTATGCTGAATCCCTTAATCTATACGCTCAGGAATGCAGAAGCAAAAAATGTCATGAAGAAGCTTTGGCATCAAATTATGAAAAGAGAAGATCAATAAATCTTGTGATTGGAGTATTTAGTCAAGCAATGGTTGTAATATTTTACAGACATTTTTTCCCCTCTGAACTAATTAAACCTGGGACATTCCTGATACTTTCCAGATTTTTTTTTTTAGGAGCTCACATACATTGTGCAGGGCTGAAATCCATTATGCACAATAGATATAGTACTAAGAGTCCTTAAAAATTTCAAGCTTCCTTGAAATGTTTCAATTTATTTTAAAAAATAAATTATTTTATGTTTTTATGAAGGAATTAGGCCCATGAAGACAATTACCCAGGGCCCACAAAACTCACAATGCAGCCCTGATTGTGGATATGGAACATATCAACAGAATTATTTTGAACAGCTTTTATTCCCCAAAATGCAGGTGGAATGGAATTTTATTCTAAAAGAACAAAAGAACTTTATATGAAATAATTTTGGGAAAGAAACCTCAAGAAGTACTTTGATTAAAGTATGTTTTTTTCCTTGTACCTGTTTAAGTCTGAGAAGTTTTACCATAGCATAAAATATTGTTACAACTTGTCATCCAAAGAAGAGAGCATTTTCATACAAAGGCACTCGTTAAAAATTATGTCACTACCATTCCTTGTCGTTTACTGTTGTCTACAAAAAGTATTAGGAGAATATTTGGCCGGTGCACAAGAATTACAATTGATAAGATTTGTAGCTTTAAAGCAGATAATATCTATACATTAAAGTCTTGACACTAAGAAAAAGTAAACTCTGAAAATAATATAGTTGTGATAGGATATTACCAGTGATGCAAGAAGAAATTTGAATGATGGAACTGGCCAACAATGATCACAATTCTGGATTATACAAAAGAATCCATGCTAGGAACATAATGAAATACTAAGAGATTTAGAAATAGTCATATTCTTTGAGTCAGAGATTAAGAGATTTAGATCAAATTGGGCTGATTTGTCATTTTGTCTCTGGCATTAATTAGTCTTGTAAGAAAGTTGTTTCATTTTCCCCTACCAAGTTGTTTCATTTTACTCCTTCATCAGAAAAAAAAAAAATGCCTTACTTCCTTAAATGGTGAGAAGTAAATTATCATATTTGGAAAATGGTTCAGTTAAAAAATAATGTAAGTTGTCAGCAGAGAAGTTAATTTGACTTATTATCCTTTTCAGATCAGTTTTCCATTTTTCCCTATTGACCCCTCCCATCACATTGTCTCCAGGAATTCTTTACTCTATCAGTTATTATGTTTTCCATATAATTTCCATTTATCCTTCACCAACTAAGTGTAGATGGACATAAGGGTATAGGGCATGGTGAATTTAGGGGGTTAGGAGGGACCTTCATCAAAATAACTTTGTTTAGAGCAGCTCTAAAGAAGAATCCACAAGTATCTCACTTTTAAGTTTAAAAATACAGGATAGGGGAGCAGATGTGGTTCAAGTGGTTAAGCACCTGCTTCCAATATGGAAGGTCCCAGGTTCAGTTCCTTGTGCCTCCTAAAAACAAAAGAAAGAAAAACAAACAAGCAAACAAACAAAGAAATGACTTAGGGTAGCCAATGTGGTCCACTGATTTAGCACCAGACTCCCACATATGAGGCCCCTGGTTCAATCCCCAGCCCCAGTACTTAAAAAACACACAAACATGATAATACAATGAAGAGAGAAATAAGTACCATACTTATGTTTAAATATTTACTTGTAATGATACATGAAATTGTTAATAAGGACAGACTGTTGAGATTCCTGAGCTTGAAATTATTTGTTTCTAAATTGTCAACCAATTTGAATTAGATTCTGAGGAACCAAAAGAGTGAGTCTTTAAAATCAGGGTTTTTAAAGAAAAGATTTAAAAGTGATGACATTAGAGAGCTGATAATCCTGGGAAATTTGATTTGTTGCTAGATTCATGGTACCTTTATTTCCTAATTATTCCAGTTCAATATAATTTACTATGTCCTGATCTTTAAACCAGGTCAGAGCAAAGTTCAGGAGACATCCATAATAGACTTTATCTCATCCCCAAGAAAGCAAGACTGACAAATGTGCAATGAGGACCCTTGGGAAAAGATGTCCTTCAGTGGTTAGGTTTCTCTGCATCAGTTTCTTTTGAATCCTAAAGTTTTGGAAGCTCTGAATAAAGAAATTCTTACTTTTCCTGGAATGATTGTGGCCTACATACACAGGATGATGTGAGGACATAAAGCAAAAATAAACTTATTCCTCAAATGAAGATTTACTTTGGAAATCTATCTTGGCAATATTTTTATATCTTGACTTAGGGTAAAGGAATACTGAATGCTAAGGTAAAAAATGGTTGAACTTGTATAGCATTAGTTCCTGATGGGTCAGTGATTGCTAACTGCAAAGTGTTCTCTACAAAGATGCTTTTTTTGTGGAATGAACTTATTTACTTCTTGTCAAATGAATTCAGAGAGGTAGGCAATTCAGTCATTACTTCATTCATATATTTCCCTCAATGCTCAATTTACAGGCAGGTAATATTTAAAGATGTGTCTACTATCATTGATTTTTAAATAATGACCAGCATATCCAATCTACTCAGAATACCATTCACTAGAAGTATTATGGGCACAAACTTGAGATAAGAAAGTAAACTATTTTTTATTAAATTATTTTATTGACTCTAAAAGCAAAATATTCACTTGATTGAAAAAATAGGATTAGGAAATTGATAAAAAGAAGAAAATAAAAATTTCCCTTAAGCCCATAATTCAGAGAAGCACTATTAATCTTTTTTTTTTTTTTAATTTTTTATTTATTTTTATTGTGGGTAAAAAACAAAATTCTCACAATACATACAAACATTTGCAAAATGATATATAAATATATATGCATATATGTGTATTTGCTTACAAAAATGTTATATATATATATATATATATTTTAAGAGGTGCTTAGATTACCCAAAATACCACACGGAACCCACTGGGATTCCCACGTTGCCCAATAATCTTTAATGTGTGATTTTTGAATACTGTTCTATGTATATATAATGTTCCAGACATTTGAAATCATAATATATAGCTATATTACATCTTGTATTTTCCATTTGGTATTATATTTAAAACAACTTTCCACATCATGAATCTACTTACATATTACTTTAATGTACCTGATATTTCATAACCTTACATCATAAATCATTTAACTGCACCTCCTTAAGTAAACATTTGATTTGACTTCCCTTTCACACTCTTTTTTTTTTTTTTTTAAATTGCCAACCTTATCTGGAATGCATAATTTTGGCTATAATTTTTTTACTAGAAAAATTCTAAGAATAAAGAACATTGAAATTTTATACTAACACATGTTTTAGATAATACGCCTCCCATAAATGTTTCCTATTAGGCCAGTTAAGATATTTCATATTATTGTATAAGATTTGTTTGATGACTTATAAATTATAGAATTTTTAGATGTCTAATATTTCCTGAGAATTATATTTCCATTTTTTTTTGTCTTTTTCATAAAGCTGTTACTTAACTTATTTATTTTAAAAATCTATTTCTATAATAAGGGTCACCTATCACACTTATTGTGATTACTTTCCCAGTGTGTTCCTTGATTTCATGTAGTTGAATCCATTGTTTGGATACTTTTATGACAGTTTTTTTTTTTTTTTTTTTTTGCTTAACATGTTCATCTCCATTGAGATGTAAGACGTCTCAAAGTATTTATCCATTTGATTGTTTTGTTTTTTAACAGAATAATGGTTTGCTTTAACATTTTAATACACAAAATTTCTTTTTTAATATACCTTTAAATTCTATTTTAAAGATACTCAGATTACAGAAATGTTACTTAAACAATATAGGTGATTCCCATAGGCCCAACTCCCTACCTCTCCCACATTTTCCCACATTAACAATATCATTCATTAGTGTGGTACATTTGTTACAATTGATGAACACAAATTGGAGCATTGCCACTAAGAATGGATTATAGTTTATATTGAAGTTTACACTCTCTCCCGCACAATTTTGCAAGTTATGACAAGATATATAATGGTCTGTATCTGTCATAGAAATTTCATTCAGGACAATTCAAAGTCCAGCAAATGCCCCCATATTACATCTGTTTTTCCCTTTCCTTCCCTCAGAACCTCTGATGGCCATTACCATCACGTCAATGATAAAAGTTTTTCCATTGCTACAATCATAATGTCTATAATAGAATAAAAGTAAATCTACTCTAGACAATTGTTCATTCCCTAACCTGAGGATTCTGTGAGGGTAATGCCCACTCTGTCTCTAATGAGAAGGAGCTTAGATCCCATGGGGCAGATGGATGGGACTATCTTGCTTGCAGTTGCAGACTATTTCTGTTCCTTGGGATGGTAGTCGTCCATCATCATCTCCTTGTTAGTAGTCCTGAGTGAGTCCAATGAACTGAAGAGTAGGTGTTGCAACTCTTGAGATTCAGGGCCCAGCTGGCACATGGACAGCCCCAATTTTTGTCTTTTAGGTGTACACTTATCAATCCAAACACTAATTATGGGTTCAAATAGAAGGGTCAGAAGAACCATGTGTAGGGTAACCACAACTAAGACCAACTCTATCACACTGGGAGGCATCATATATTGGCTGCTTGAACCTGCTTTCAAAATTACTATCTCATTAAATGGTGGGGATAGTCATACAAGGATTGGAGCTGTAGCTAAATTGTCTTCTGATCCTGGGAAGCCCTACTAAGGTGCTGGCACCCAAAGAAAGTAAGAGAGGGAATTTTATTTCATATGAGTTTAAAGAGCTTTTATTTGTCCTGTTCATTTCCTGTCTGAGATAAACTACCAGAGTTGTTTATGTCTCCCTGCTCTCATATGTACCCTGATGTCCTTTCAGCTGCCACTTCTATGGATAGAATTCCTAACTGACGGATCGATAGATGCCTGTATATGCATGATTCCATGGGCCCCTAAAGATTCTTATTTCTTGCTCAAAGAACTTATTTTCATAACACATTTTCTATAGATGGGGATTAAGTACTCACTCCCACACTTCATCATCTTCTTAAACAAAGTCACAGGCTCTTCTCAAAATGCCAAGACAGTGGGATAGACTGTGAATTAGGTGGGCAGTAAACAAAAGAACTAAATTGTTGACTGTTGAGAATAGAGCTGAGGCCATTGCTTTCCTTTTCTGATCCTGCTCTTCAGAATATATTCATTTGGTTTAAAGAGAAAAATTGATAAGAAAGAAAAAAGAAGCACTGCAAGGTTGCAGAAAGCTCTTCATTACCTCAGAACCTCAAGAAGATATCATAGTAGTGGAGCTTCCTTTCCACAGTGTTTCTTTTCCTCCTTTTCTGGTGTCTTTATATGTGGGTTCTTGGCTGAGTATGATTTTCTCAATGGTTACGGTATAAAAACATGACACAGAGCTCAAAGTTCCCATGATTCTTTCTCTGCAGGGTAGAGAGAAAGGCTATATTTCCCTATATACATCATGAGAAGCTGTCCTCTAGGTAGTCACCCTGAAAGAAACTAATATATTCATTACATTTAAACCACCCAATCATTGGTAGCTGGGAATCCTGCCCTCATAGCCCCTTTATTTCATCACTAATAAACTTGCTACAATATCTCAGGGTGGTGGTAGGCAGTGAAAGATTGACATTTCCACTCTCAGAGCAATTATACCATTTAGACAACTCATGTTTTCTGAGAGAAATCCTTCTCTGATACTGACATATGCCTAAAATTAGCCATATATCTGGAACTGCCTGGCTCATGAATGCCACAAAAACACAAAACCCTGTGATGAAGATTGCAAACTACTTTACCCGAGGCTCATTCCAAGCCATAGCCAGAGACATATGTTTAACCTAAGGTCACCTGCATTTCTAAAACTGGCCTGCAATGATGTCTCTGGATGCCAAGTATTAGTGAAAAATTTAGCTGATACTTTGGCAGAGATTACTACAGTGTCAATTACAAATCCTCTGAGGACTTGAGAGATAATTGCATTGCCAAATCCTGCACTTCATGAGGATCTATTTAAACATCTCTGTAGTGTCAATGAAGAAAAAATGGCAAAGAAGAGCCTGTGAGCAAAGATGTGCCTGCATGATGGAGCCATGTACTGACAAGGGCTGAAGATTTGCTTGTGAGAATCTACTTCAAAGCTTAGAGGGTTTCTACAGAAAGAGTCGAATAGGGATTGAATGAGGAAGAAGAAATTTTCTCCACACAGCTCATGGATGTTTTGGGAATAAAGTCATGGAGGAATTTATTTGAGAAAACAATGTCCAATCAAGTGGTTTTGATTCACTTATACATTTTATAGTTCTAATACTAGGCTATTCTGATATGAAGACTTTTTGCTGTTCACATGGTTTTTAAATTAGATTGAAAATATTTCTCAAAGAAGTGAAAAATATACATGTAGTTGATAGACACATATAAATTAGATTAGATTAGATAGATAGATAGATGATAGATAGATAGATAGATAGATAGATAGATAGATAGATAGATAGATTGATATTTCCATGGGATCCCAAAACTGGGAGTAAAATTAAATCTTAGAGAGACAGAACTTTCTTAACTAAATGAGCTCTTTTTCTGATTAGATCCAGACTAGTGATGGGAACCAAAATAATCTAAAATTTCTAATATTGGGAGCTTGTCCAAAGAGATAATTCCTATATACTAATCAAATTTTAATTTGGAATTTATTTCTAGAAAAGCTTTTATTTCAATCTCATGGAGCTTATTGGTGGTTGTTGTATATACTATGTGGGAAAGAAAGCAATATTTGGTCTCCATCTAAAAACTGAGGAATCCACAATCAACTAGACCCAGGTCAGTGATAAATAAATCTTTGCTTACCCAAATTTTAAGCACATTAAGTTAACCCAACTTATATTACTGAAATAATTTTGTAGTTAGGTTCCATAATATAATGACATGAAAATGTCAATAGAAACCTTATTTTCAATATTCTGGTCCAGTCACTACTAAGAACCCCTGAAATTGCCTTTACTTCATTGTGGTTAATATTTATGTCTCACCAAAAAATACTGATTCTGGTGATTTCTGTTTGTGATAGTTTGAAATTTCTTTCCCTTTATCATGACTCCCAGGTTGCCAAATTGAAGTTCAAATTTGTGAGTTAAAGCTAACCAGAATGATTAACCACACAGTCACCATCTACTAGAGGCTTGGATAGAGGGAAAACAATTCAGAACTGAGCAATTCTGAAAACTAAGACTTTTTTCCTCACCTTTTTTGAAGCAGAGAGGACTTTGATGCATACTTTTGTTTCCAAAAATTTGTAAGGAAATTATGTGACTTTTTTGCAGGGGGTGGGGAAGGAGAAAAAAAAGAGAAAAAAAAATAAAGTATCTTACATTTCTTTGTAACAGCAGCATGCATACACTCTTAAAAATCCATTTACAAAGTATCCAAAAAGAATAACACATTCTTATATATATACAATATTTCCTCCAGTTACCAATGAAAACCATAAATATATGTTAATTGATTAAAGTTATGCTAAAAGGAAAATAGTATTGCCTTAGTTGATCCTAACATTTTTTTTCTAGTCAATAGAAACCTTAGAGAAACTTCATGTGTCATTTAATCAATGTATAGAAAGTGATTAGGGACAATATCTAATCTGGAATATTATCATATATGCAAGAAAGACCAATTGCATATACAAATCAAAAGGTAATATTGTGAGCTCTTCAGGGGAAATTTCTTTATTCACCTGTTCACTCCAAGATGAAAGAGTGATCATTAAATGAATGGTTATTGAACGAGGCACAACATTCTGGCTGTTGTGTGGGTGGTGTCCAATGAGTTGGCATTTTTACAAAAAAAAAAGGTCATCTGTTGCTCTTTCTCTGGGTATTTATGTGCATTCATTTGACATAAAGGAACAAGAGAGCATAGAACACAGCTGAAATAGAGTAAGGTTTGGCATATTCATATCTGATTACACAGTTGACTCTGGAAAGTATATTTTGTTCATATACTTATAAAAATTCATACCAAAAGAAAGTATAACATTAAAATATTACCATTAATTAAATTTGTTTCAAATAGTGAAAGAAATTGCATTTCAGAGACTTTTAGAAAATGTTTGAAAATCAGCCATAAATCATTATGCATAATAGTGCCTTGCTTCTGCTGTGATGATATAAGGTATTATCACTATAAAATTAGTAAGAATTAGGGGAATTAAAACTTCTTCAATTTTTCCTTGTGACTGTGTGAAATGTCAGAGGTGAAGAGAAAGTATAGCTCCATCAATCTGAGAGACCAAGACTAAAAAGTTGAGGAGATATTTTGGCTTTGAATTAAAAATATCATCACTTATGAATATTGTAATTTTCAGGTAGGCCACATGCCCACAACCCAACCTGAATCAATGGAAAGAAAAAGCAATATGACAGAATTCATCCTGTTAGGCTTGACCCAGAATTTAGAACTTCTTATTTGCTGTGTTTTTAATCACCTATTTGATCACACTGGCAGGTAACCTGCTTATCTCAGTCACCATCTTCATTAGCCCAACCCTGAGTTCACCCATGTACTTTTTTCTGTCTTTTTTGTCCATTATGGGTGGTTTATTCTCTTCTTCCATAAAACCCAAATTGATCTTAGATCTTATCTCTCAGAAAAAAACAATTTCCTTCAATGGCTGCATGATCCAGCTCTTTGTTGAGCATTTCTTTGCTGGAACTGAGGTCATCTTATTAATGGTGATGGCCTATGACTGCTATGTGGCCATCTGTAAGCCTTTGCACTACATAACCACCAGGAGCAGACCTGTATGTAGTTTCCTGGTGGGTATGGATGGGATTTGGGGATTAATTCATGGAGGAATCCAGAATTTGTGGATGATCCAGTTACCATTCTGTGGCCCCAATGTCACTGAGCACTTTCTGTGCGATTTGCTACCTCTCCCAGAGCTGGCCTGCCCAGACATGGGGCCCCTGATTGCTGCCAATAGTGGGTTACATTGTTTACTCATTTTTTGCATGCTAATTTCTTCCTATATCCTCATCTTGCAAACCCTGAGGACTCATAGCTCCAAAGGACATCGCAAAGCCCTCTTTACCTGTGCGTCTCATGTCACGGTTGTCATCTTATTCTTTGTACCTTGTTCATTCCTATATCTAAGACCTGTGACTTCCTTCCCCGCTGACAAGGCTGTGGCCATGTTTTACACATTGATAACTCATATGCTGAACCCCTTAATCTATACGCTCGGGAATGCAGAAGTAAAAAGTGTCATGAAGAAGCTTTGGCATCAAATTATGAAAAGAGAAGATCAATAAATCTTGTGATTGGAGCATTTAGGCAAACAATGATTGTAACATTTTATAGACATTCTTTTCCCTCTGAACTGTTTACACTTGGGATATTCTTGATACTTACCAGATAATTTTTTTATAAGAATGCACATATAGTGAGCATGCCTAACATCTATTATGCACAGCAGACTGCTCCTAGATTCCATGAAAATTTCAAGGACCTATGAAATATTTCAATTTATTTTCAAATAAAATCAAATATAATATTTTTATGTTTTTATGAAGGAATTTTGCTCAAAAAATCAAGTTACCCAGGTCATAAATGTCATAATGTAGCCCTGGTTGTAGATATGCAACAGATCAACATAAATATTTTGAAGAACTTTTATAACCCAAAATACAGATGGAATTGAATTTTATTCCAAAAGAACAAAACAACTTTAAATGAAGTAGTTTTACAATAATAGGGAAAGAAACTTCAAAAAATACTAGCATCAAAATATGCTTTCTCCCTTTTACCTGTTTAAGCTTGAGAAGTATTACATGCTCTTTCACCTTAGCAGTAAAATATTTTTACAATTTATAATCCAAAGAAGGGAACATTTGCATGCACAGGTACTTGTTAAAAATTATATCACCACCATTCCTTGTAGGATACAATTGTCTACAAAAAATATTGGGAATATATTTGGCTAGTGAAGAAGAAATACAACTGATAAGGCTTTTATATTTAAGGCAGAAAAAAACTGTACATTAAAGTCTAATTTTATTTTATTTATTTTTTTTGTTTGTTTTTTATTTTTTTATTTATTTATTTTTTTATTATGGGTAAAAATCAAAATTCTCACAATACATACAAACATTTGCATAATGATATATAAATATATGTGCATATATGTGTATTTGCTTACAAAAATGTTATTTATATATATATATATACATATATTTTAAGAGGTGCTTAGATTACCTAAAATATTACACGGAACCCACTGGGATTCCCATGTTGCCCACCTCCCACACCTCCCACCACATCCCACACAAACATCTCCCACAGTGTGGCCCACCAACCTCAATGAACTTACACATCCTGGAGCCTTGCCACCAACCATAGACCACAGTTCACACTGTAGACCACACTCTCTCCCACTCAGTTCTGAGTGGTGTGTGCTGATTTAAAATGGCCTACATCCATTGCCACAACAGTACTCAGGACAACCTCCAACTCCCAAAGAAGCCCCTGTATTTCAACTGCTAAGCACCTCTTAAAATATATGTATATATATATATATATAAAATAACATTTTTGTAAGCAAATACACATATATGCATATATATTTATATATCATTTTACAAATGTTTGTATGTATTGTGAGAATTTTGATTTTTACCCATAATAAAAAAAAAAAAAAAGAAAGAGAAGGAGGAGAAGGAGAAGAAGAAGAAGGAGGAGGAGGAGGAGGAGGAGGAGGAGAAGGAGGAGGAGAAGAAGAAGAAGCTGCACTTGCCAATACTATGTACTTCGTGAGGTTATCGCAAGGTACAAAGAAGCAGTGCACATAAGAAATAAAAATAAATAAATAAATAAATAAATAAAAAAAGTGATACTCTATCAAGAAGAAAGAACAATTATAAACATTTATGTACCTATCCAGGGTACCTCAAAATGCATGAGGCAAACACAGGAAAAACTAAGTGGAGAAACAGATGCCTCTACAATTATAGTGGGAGACCTTGACACACCATTATCATTGTTAGACAGAACATCTTGAAAGAAAATCAATAAAGAAACAAGACTTTGAATAATACATTAGTGGACTTGGGCTTAATAGACATATTCAGAACATTACACTGATATGCATTCTTCTCAAGTGCACATGGAACCTTCTCAAGGATAGACTACATGCTAGGCCACAGAATAACACTTAATGAATTCAGAAAGATTGAAATTATACAAAGTAACTTCTCTGACCACAATGGAATGAATCTGGAATTCAGAAAAGGTTAAAGAACTAGATTAGGCACAAACATATGAAAGTTAAACAACACATTCTTGAAAAACGGTGGGTCAAGGAGGAAATCACAAAAGAAATCAGCAGCTACCTTGAAACGAATGAAAATCACAACACAACATATCAAAACCTATGGGGTGTAGCAAAAGCTGTATCAAGCGGGAAATTCAAAGCCATAAATGCCTATATTAAAAAAGAAAAAAGAGCTATAATCAAAGACCAAACAGCACAACTGGAGGAATTAGAAAAACAACAAACTAACCCCAAAGGAAGTAGAAAGAAGGAAATAACAAAGATTAGAGCAGAGCTAAATGAAATTAAAAATAAGAAAGCACTAGAAAAAAGGAACAAAAAATCAGAAGCTAGTTCTTCAGAAAGATTAAAAAAATTGACAAGTTCTTACCTTGACTAACAAAGAAAAAAAGAGAAACAATGCAAATATATAAAATAAGAAATGAGGAAGGGGCTATCACCACTGACCCCACAGAAATAAATAGTATCATAAGAGGATTATTTTAAAAATTGTATGCCAACAAGATAGATAATTTAGTGGAAAATGACAAATTCCTAGAAACACACAAGAAGCCTACATTGACAAAAGAAGAAATTGATGAACTCAACAGACCAATCACAAGTAATGGGATAGAATTAGTCATCAAAACCCTCCCAAATGAGGAGAGCCCGGACCCAGCTTTACAGGTGAATTCTATGAAACATTCCAGAAAGAACTAACACCAATCCTGCTTAAAATCTTTTACAAAATAGAAGTGGACGGAACATTGCCTAACTCATTTTATGATGTCAGCATCACACTAATACTGAAGCCAAAGAATCCACAAGAAAGGAAAACCATAGACCAATCTCTGTAATGAACCTAGATGCTCAAATCCACAACAAAAGTTTTTCTAATTTTATTCAACAGCACACCAAAATAATTACATACCATGACCAAATGGGTGTCATCCCTGATATGCAAGGATGGTTCACATAAGAAAATAAAAAATGCAATGCATCACAGAAACAGATTGAAAGATAAAAAAAAAAACATGATC